>JAMQGT020012838.1:0-95000 GCA_024447675.2 Pterophyllum scalare | reverse complement strand
AGCTGTCCCACCTAAAAACATGCACTTCATGTCTTATAATCAGAGGTGGCAAAAGTACTTGTGTTAAAAAATACTTTGGTAAAAGCTGAAGTACTGGTTCAACTTCTTTACTCAAGTAAAGTTTAAAAAAAAGGAGAGTCTCTGAAATGTACTCAGAGTCAGAAAGTAAAAGTATAAATGCTGAATTCAATGAATGAATGTCAGCATCAGCAGCGTTGATTCAAACTCATCTCTGCTACACTCTGACCATGAACACAGACACTGTGCACTGTGATTTACTGTAAATACAGTACAGCAAACTAACCTGTTTACCGCACACTACACTGCAGAATATTTTCATACAATCTTTGAATTAGCATACCTTAGTTTGTTTTGCAGTCCTTACCTTTAAATCTAAGTGTTAGCCCCGATATGGTTTTGCCCCTTAATCTCTTTGTATGCGATAAGCCCCGATGACTGAGGGATACGCCAGTCGGATTGTCTCTTATGTGTGATTGTTCCTTCATTTAGGCTCAGATCGTTTGATGTTTCGACGGCGAAGCGAGCCGGAAATGAAAAACATTACTCAGACGCGTTAAACCAAAAGTCAACGAGTCATGTTTGAAAATGTCAAGAAGGATAAAGTACAGATACTTGTGTAAAAATGTAGGGAGTAAAAGTAAAAAGTAGTCAGAAAAATAAATACTCAAGTAAAGTACAAAATACCTGAAAAATCTACTTAAATACAGTAACGAAGCATTTGTACTTCGTTACTTCCCACCTCTGCTTATAATGGCCCTATAGGGATTTATACTGTGCCTGTGGTGCTCGATATTATCTTTATAGTGACCTTATTGTACCTTTATGGCACTTTTAAAACTCCAGTAATCAGCGTAATATTCCTATAATAATCAAAATGAGAACATTAGAAGGTTGTATGGTCAATTGTGCTCAAGCCAGTCGTATCCCTTTATAACGCAACTAATGTAGTTATTACGACTATACGAGGTCACTTTAAAATGTATATATATATATATATATATATATATATATATATATATATAGTCCCTGACAGATATTTTTCATTTTTGTCACTTGACCTTCATGAGAACAACCGACCCTGTGCGCCTTTGAAAGAAGATGCTGTGGCATGATGGCCCTGCGTCACTAAACCGAGTGTGCAGTTCAGTCGCCTGCTTGTCACTTTCCTGAGCGCATTCATCATGGAGCTTAAATGTTACGACACGGACTTGTACCGACATGCCGAATGTTTGTAGCCCTACCGAAACTCGGAGTGTTTTTGTATCAATTGGCTAGCGTTCAGAGTAAAGAGCATTTTCTGCCGTTTCAGTATCTTGCCTGAGGGAGCTTCATTGAGGTGTTTCCTATTTGTTTCATACATTTTTTTTATGTCTGTGCACTGTGTCTAGTCCTGCGTTAAGTATTTTGCAACTGGTAATCCACAGAGGATGCAATCAATACTTTGCGCCAAGTTTCTCTTTGGCGCAACATGTAAAGAATCCCATCTGCCTCTTCAACGGAGCCAAAGTGAGGCGAGTGAGGAGAGACAGAAAGGGGATCTTGTCAAAAAAGAAAAAAGACCTTGCTTTATGACCACCAGACAAACAAAGGTCCTTTAATTATTTCCATGGCCCCAAAACAAGACATTCTTGCCACTTCACCCTTAGTGCCACGCCGATTTAGCTGTAAAAAAGGGGAACAGCGTGCACCCCATATAATTTTAGATTTAGCTTTAATAATGTTTATTTAACATATGTCATTAATAAAAATGTCCTCACTTTGGCCTTGGAGCTTAGATCATAAATAGTCGCAATCACAGATTTCTCAGCAACAGATGGTCCAGGTGCAAAGGTTAGTGAGCTGTCTGTTGAGGAAATAATACATATAGTATTCATGTATTATAACTGTTAATAAGTTGTTGTTAAATAAGTCACTACCCTTTGACTGTTGGCCTGAGGTCAGGCAGTCTATTTGAAGTCAAGTAAGTAGTTTATGTAATGAACTTAAGGGGAAAACAGACAAGGATAATGACAATGATACAAGAGTGTGTCCTGCATATGATGCCATCTTAAGTCTTTACAGCTGATATTTAAAGCATTATTAAGTTATTGATTTACAACTTATAAACTTTTTATGAAGTGCCACATACACAGTCATCAGCAGACGATAGAGAGATTAAACATGCTGAATATAGTACACAGCGACCAGTAAATGAGATGCTTTCAAAAAAAGTTTAATTAGTAGGATTAATTCTTTTTTTTTCTTTTGTTTATTTGATTGGTTGACCATAGAAAGAATGTAAAATGTTGTTTCCTTTTTGAAAATTGAAGATTTTTTTATTTGATTTTAATTTGAAAATATTCAAGGGGAAGTTGTGCTATTTGCTGCACTTGACAGCGCTGCAGAGAGACGCTGATAGAGTACAAACTTGAGTAAAAGTGGGTTGAACCGAGGACGTGTGGTTTTTGAGAAAGTGACATCTGTGTGGAAGACAAGTCTTCTGCTGACCATCAGCCAGCTTCAGAACTTCAGACAAGCTTCAGTGCGTCGCTCACTTAATCCGGATTCTAACCTGCTCCCAAAACCTTAACCATGAGGACATACGTATGGATTTACCAGGCTTTGCTGTGTGTTCTGCTCACTATTGTGGATACAGGTAGGACTTGAACAGTTGGGCTTCCAGTGGATGATCAATATATGCACGACTTGAAATCGTGCTGGTGTGCGTCTCTGCGTTTTATGCGTTAAAGTGAGAAATTGGTAGAGAAGCAGACAATTAATTAGAGAAGCTAAAGAAAATTGCAGTGGGAATAAAAAGAAGTTGGAAAGGTGGAGAAATTCTAACTCACATTTTTTATTACTAAAAATAAGACAGTTCTGGCAGTCGTGATTTTGCTTAAAGACTGTGGCTGTGCTTCGTTTTGCATAAATTATCAGTTTTTAATTGCACACGTGACAGTGCGTGGGATTGAATGACCTTGATCAGAGACCTAGTTTGGAAAGTTCTTCAGAAAATACCGCAAGTTGTTTTTTGTTTTGTTTTGTTTTGTTTTTTTGTTTTGTTTTTTGGAAGAAATCAGCATTTTATGGCTTTTCTGTGCTATAAAACTTCCAATGAAACAGTACACCGATCCGCGCTCCTTTTCACTTCACCTGTGGCTCTAAGAGCAAATAGCGCAAGAGATCAATTTCGCATAATTAATGTTTTTAGTTAAACAATTAAGCGTGTTAAAGTTTAATTACATTATGATCTCATCCTCAACAATGAGGACGTGCATGCTTCTAAATTCCAGCTGCCTGAAGGTGCAAAGCCGCGCCAGGGCGCTTGGTTTGAAATGCATCTGCTGCTTTGTCATTAAAACTTTTATATATTCATGATCCTTTCAGTAATAGACACTCCTGTATCTGTTGGAATGATATCAGCTACAGAGAGGATGCCAGACATGAAGCACAGCCTGGGGCGCGCACACGACAACCGGTCTTGTAACTGCGTTCAAACGAACTCCGTGCGTGCTACTCCCATATTCGTGGAGCGCTGATTATCTGATGGCTGTGCAGACTCACATCCGCCCCGCTGACATTTGACCACTGAATCCGTAGTTACCACCTCCAGGGGTGCCGACCCCTGACATCTGACCGGCCCGGAGGTGGGGGGGAAAGTATTGCGCGCCCCGGACTTTGGCTGGCTTTTTCGTGCGTTCTCCCGATAGAGAAAGAGGTGTGTGTGTGTGTGTGTGTGTGTGTGTGTGTGTTAGGGGTAACATCTGGCTGCTGAGCCCACTACCACATTTTGCGCTCTCTGAAGCAGATGTAATGTCTGCGTAATTCCCAGACAGAGGCGCACCTTTAACCTGCTACTTTCCTGTTGTTCATGCAATACAGATTTCCCTCTACACTGTCCTAACATTTATGTTTTTATAATGATTATTATTATTACATTGTGAGGTATTATTACATGGGAAAGCGTGACTGAAACGCTTATACAGCTGAGACTTAAGTTCTTTGCTCAAGGGCACCTAAGTGAACGTTTCTGAGGTCGAGGTGATGGCCCTTCGCCTTACCTATCTGCATTTTTCAAGCTAAACTAGATACTCCAAGCTGTTCTTCTAACCTATGGCTGCCTCTTCTCATTAAACCGGATCTCTTTCACTCACTGAGCACCTTTTATTATAGTCTTCAGCCTCAGCAAATGTTCAGGATTTGGAGATAGCAGAAGTCTGAGTGCAAGGAGAGGAAGCAACTAAGTGAAATCTAATTGAGCAGCCTGGCCAGACATCAGGGCTGGAACAGCACCCTGATGAGTGCCAGATGTGGTCCAGTGGAGCCCAAAAACATTAATAACACGTCCTCCCCAAAAACCATTTTCAACCACGAGGAGCCTCTAAACGCCCCACAGTTTACAATATCCTAAGTACACACACAGCGTCATGTGTCGGGTCTTGGCACAGGAGCGTGTAGCTGTAATTCAGTAGCATGAGATCCTCCGGTGTGATTTATATTGCACTTGCCCTTAATTATAAACTTAAAACTATTGTGAGTAGACACACAATGCATCTAGAGATGTTCAGAAGCTTCTTTTGCAGAAGGGTTTTATACTGCTGAAAGACGGGATCTCAACCTTTTCCAGTGCGTAAAAATGAATGATTTGTATCAGAGAGGATTTGAACTTTAAAATATGGTTTTGTCCTGCTTTTGAACCCAGTTGGAGCTCATACGCATTATGCCAGATCTTTGCAAAGGTAGAATTTGCTTTTGATGTACTTCTTTCTAGGAAGTAGCTCTCAACAAATGCCTATAAATAAAGCAAGTATGAATTGTGCATTTGACAGTTTTCCATTTTTCCACAAGAATTCAGCCAACTGCCAATGGCCGAGAGACTATGCATACAATTTGATGCATAAAATTTTACTGTATTGTAGAAATTATGAGAGATATTAAAGTTTTCCTATGAAACAAGATCTGCCCCCCTCACTGGTTCTATTCTTTTGCCCATTCTGCTTATTTAAAACACCTGAGATTGAAGCAGGGCTTTCCCAGGCAATTTTTGGACCTGTTTTTCCTGACACATAATCTGCATTACCTGCTTCCTCAACTGAGGCCCTGTATTTTATCTCAAGAAGTGCAGAACAGCTGAGCATGGAATGTTTCCGGGGTTGCACAAAACGCTTCAGTGTGTGGATGGTGACGTGCCAGCAAACACGAGGCTTGAAGCAAATTGTATTTGAAGGATGTTTTCGTCATCAGCTGGCCACCCAGTTTACTGGATGACAGGGAAATAATTTCATCTTTTCTCCCTGATGTTGATGCCAGCACTCTGAATCCTGCGTTCATACCGCCTGATGTCCTAACGGTGACACCGTGACAAAAATCCATGCTTTGACAACAGCACTAATATTGGACCAGTGCATGATTGATGATTTATACTGTGTTAATGAAGTGTAGATATCAAGACCCCTGGCCCACACCGGGCCATTGGTCACAAATTGGCATGCACAAAAACCAGGATGCCCTAAATGCTATTACTACCCTTTGAAATGAAAGGGATATTTGCTTAGGGAAAAGAATGGTATTAGGCAAGAAATCATTTGAAAGTACTCTCCTCTGAGTGGAGTGAGACTTTAGAGGTTAGTGGTTTCAAAGAGCAATGCCACCTCAATGCCTTATAAGCAGCTTTCACAGAACTGACCGCTGGTTACAGATATCTTCATATGAGTATGCATAATCTGTAGGTACAGAATAAGATATTTCCGCTTGTAGTCCAAGTGGCATTGAAGATCACCTTTAAGTGGACCTCGGCTGCATGCAGGTCAATATTCAATGTAGAGAACAAAAGAGGGATTATATTTGCCAGAATCTCAGAACCGCTGACTACAATTATGATTAAGTTTATTACTAGCTTTTTAGTATGTATCTGCCTTTGCAAATACTACACAGAATAGGAAGTCTTACACAATGACTACACCGGGACTGTCGCCAGAGATCATCAAATTGATGACTTCTGATGGGTCCCAAGACTGACTACTGATGAACTCAGTCGTGGCAGCACTTAGACCTGCATGCAGTCACATCAATGGACCCTAAAAGTTTTTCTAGGACGTGGTCGCCAACTTTGATGGTGATGTAAATGGTATTTAAAAGCATAGAGCAACTCTCTTGTGAGATGAACCTTGGCATAAAAAGGCTTATCGTTAAATCTAATGGATTTCTAAACATGTGCAGATCTTATGTTTTGTCCTCATGTGTTGCAGGTTGCTGCAGAAAGCCTCGTCAGTTATTACAGAGGTATGAAAAAACTGAAAGCCATATGCTGGTTTGTACAGACTGTCCTCAGCTCCCATTGATACGAAACAGCAACTCAGAGGAACGCTGCGCCCGGAAATGCAAAGTCAAGAAAAACTTCAACTGCAGGTGAGTTATATGTTGTTCCTGTGTTTATCTGATGTCCGGCACTTGGTTTCTTTATGGCCCTGTTTCCTCAGCCCTCCTCTTCTCCTCATGGTATTTACATATTTTTTCTTGTTTATCATTTGTTAATCTCTCAACTATTTCCTGGGTGTTTTTCAGGGGTTTTAACTTTCAACGGCACAGCAAGAAATGCCACTTGCTTCCGTTTGACCGTTTCACCAACAATGTGCAGAAGCAGGCCAATGTCAGCTTTACGCTATATGAAAAAAAAGGTAAATATCATCATTTTCTCATGAGAACATTCAGGTGCAGAGAGGGATTTACACGGGCAAGTTTATTGCTGATTGCTCCTCAGTTTTTAAGGTCTTTGGTTTCTCTGTTGATGCAATAAAAGCAACCAAGCTGCCTCATCCCCCGCTGTTTAATCACCCCAGCAGGGAAAGTCGCATGCAAAAGCACGTAGAAGACTTAAGTGAAGTATAAACAAATAAAAAATAAAAAAAATCATTGTTTACAGTCAGAGCGCAAAGCTCTCTCAAGAGTCGGCTGTGGAATCTAGCACTTCAGAATTTTACAAAAACTCTCCCACCAGTGACATTTAATGAACTTTAGGGAGTTGTCTGTTTTAGGAATAACACACAAGCTGGGACCTACTAAATGCTGGCTGCAAAAAACACACACACACACACACAAACAGTTTGACCATACATGGGGAAATAAATTCCAGGTGGTCAAGGCTTCAAAGGCAAATCTACTTTTAATTACAGAAATACTGTGTGAACTGGCACACAAGAATACACATGGACTGCTTGTATCAAAGTGAGAACATGAATGGATGTTTTCAAATATTTTTTATGCCTTTGCTGTTACTTAGATTACATAAGGGAGTGCATCATCGGCACCAAGGACAACTATAGAGGGAGGAGGTCTTGGACAAAGTCAAACATCACTTGCCAAGCTTGGTCAGATAATAACATCAATGAGCACACGTAAGTCATCATTCTCTCTCTCTCTCTCATCTTTGCCTTTATTGGAGAGCTATAGCAGGAACAGAGAGTGAAATACAGGGAAAGAGAGCAGTACAGGCCCATCTGGAATCAACTTGGTGACTCATTATTAGTGGCATTTTGGCTAATGTGATTTATACTATAATTAGGATGCTCTAAGTCCTGTCTTTTTATATAGGAAAGTCAACAGCAAGTGCAATTCTCCATTCAGATAATCTTGTATGAGGAAGAAGAGTTGCTTGTGATGTCTCGCTCAGCTGTACACCAGAGGGTTTTCCTTAAGGAGGAGAACATGTTAATCATTCACGTCCCCTTACCAGATTTTTGTAGATTTGAAACAACAGCCTTCAAAGGTTGCATCTTTAATCTCCGTGCTTCCACCACCTTCCTGGATGCTCCTTTTCTGTGTCTGATCCTGAACAGGCCTCAGCAGCTGATTTATTGATGCTCAGTTCATCCCCTTGCACCTCTGGGGTTAAGGGAAGGTGGAGGCTCAGAGACAGTTGAACATTTATCCAGAGTTAAGTCAGATTTCTTTCATCACACGCAGGCATCTCCTCCGCAGTGCGGCTGCTTATTTTTTGCAGCACTCTAGACCATCAGGTGTATCCCCAAAGATGTTTCCTCCCAGCCATAGCAAGGCAAGATCAGTGACTTTGCAAAGATGGTTCTGTGCCAGCGCCTCATTAGTGGTGCTCATTAGTTATAAGATATTTTAACTGCAGCGGGGGGTGAGGAGACCGAGTAATAACCGTTTGAAGAAGTGCAGTGTGAAAAAATAGAGCGGAGGTAAAACAAGGTGTAAAGATTTATAGACTGAAGTCATGTTCTGTCTGATGTCCAGCTGAGCTCACAAAGCCACAAGCATACTGCGAGAAAATACAGGGTCAGTGATACAATCAAAAGAATTAAATATTGATCCAGATACCCTCCTCTTTTTTTTTTCTTCTACGAAATTCCCCCTGCCTCCTTTTTTCATTTCAAGAAGCAGTTGTTCACATTAGGAATCCTTTGTCATTGTTTATTTGGCACATGGTCCCAGTCCCCTTGTCAGTTAGAAGGGGACTTCTATCGTTTTGGCTTTCGGAGGGTCAGAGGGAGCTTACTTAAGGGAGATTTAGTGCCACTGTGGGGTTACCTAACATGGGACTGTCCCGCTGTGTGAGAATTACCACCATAATGAACCACGCACCATTTGAGTTTCAGGTAACTATTATTTTCACGCTTGACCGATCGGTATGGGGCAGGGGTGATTTCTCAGGAGGTTCCCTTCCTGGAATGGGACTTTCACCTGTTGTCTATATTTAGCGTTTGAACCAGGGCTCTGAAAGAAATGTGCATTGATGTCCAGCCAAGGATGGAGAATGGAACATTGCTCTTCACATTAATAATAATAATAGATAACATTGCAATCATTTATTTATACCCTTAGGGATTTCTTTTGTTTTTCTACCAATTTTCCAATGGGAAGTCAGTGAGCACTCTCAGCTGCACACACACACACACACACACACACACACACACACACACACACACACACACACACACACACACACAGTTGCATCTTTGCTTTATGTTTTTCTTTGATGGGAAATATTTTAAACATAACCTTTTCAAGAATGGAAAAAAAGAGACTGACACCATGCTTAGAGCTGTACAGAAATAAAAATTACAAAAACAGGGGACTTTGGTAGAAAAGCAGAAAAAATAACATTTATTTAACAGTATAGATAAGCAGTATGTAAGTAATGGCCAAGCAGGAGAAAGCTTGGCTAGAAGTATGGATAGCAGTTAAAACTGATAAATTCTAAGCTCAAGAGTTTTAGTAACCTGAAAGTAGCAGACAACCAGTTTAAATGAGCACATACACACGTGCAGTCATGTGAAAAGGAAAGTTGTCGCCTGACTCCTTGCAGTCCTGTGAAAAACTAGGTTGATATTCCATAGGAGTTAAGAGGGTAGGTAGCAGCTAGGTGCTGCTAATCAAATGCACTTGTTTAATTGATCATTAGCCAGTGGGACTACCTCCATAAAAGTAGAAGTTTTGGCAGTTTGCTGGTCTGCAGCATTCAGGTATGTGTTAACACAATGCCACAATCCTCCCAGCAAATTCAACCCAAGGCCTGACCATGCAATGCTCAGTGAAATCCAAGAGCTACAGCTCAGAGTCTACAGGCCTCAGTTAGCATATTAAATGTTAAAATTCTTGACAGTACCAATTTAAAAAGGCCGAACAAGTATGACTTGTTTGGAAGGGTTGCCAGGAAAAAAGCCTCTTCTCTCCAAAACAAGATCATGGCAGCACAGCTTAGGTTTGAAAAGTTCCATCTGAACAAACCACAAGACTTTTGTCCTTTGAACAGACAAGACCAAAGTAGAGATGTTTGGCCATAATCTACAGTGCCACTTTTGCCAAAAACCAAACACAGGACATCAGCACCAACACCTCATACAAACTGTCAAGCCCAATGATGGAGGAGTGATGATTTGGGCTTTATTGCAGCCACAGGACCTGGGCACCTTGCAATCATTGACTCAACCATAAACTCCTCATTATGCCAAAGAATCAAATGTGAGGCCATCTGTCTGACAGCTGTCTGTTTGGAGCCAGAATTGGGTCATGCAGCAAATGATGTTTCCAAACACACCAGCAAATCTACAACAGAATGGCTAAAAAAAAAATAAATCAGAGGCCCAGTCCTGGCCTGTCCTATACCGTTAATGACGAGGTTTGACACCTCAGTATATATCAGTATAGACGTGGTTTGGCAACAATCAGAATAACTTCCAGGTTTTTCCAAGGGTAGCCCTAGTAAGCTGTAAAGATAGAGATCAGCCCTCACTAAAATCTGATGCACACCCAGTCATTTAATTCTGGAAGCAGGCCTAAAATATGAAAGAAACCATTCAGTTCAGAAAAGAGAAATAAGGGTTACCCCTAGTAGGTGGCCAAGAGAGAAAGAGTTAAGAGAGCTGCGCACAAACCACAAACCTCAACACCATAAAGAAGGGAGGGCCGAAATTCCTCCACAACGATGTGAGAGACTGATAAAGTCGTACAGAAAACCATTATTTCAGGTTATTGCTGCTAAAGGTGGTTCTACAGGCTACTCAATCACGGAGTGTAAAAATGGATAGAGTCCTGTGAAAACATTCTCTTTTTACATGACTGCACATGAGGGGTGGCACTGATGGAAGGTTTCATCAGTCCATCTTAAAGGGCTTCCACAAAATATATATATATATAAGTGAGTTTGCTTACCAGAAAGACTAAAAACAGAAGAATACAGCTGTGCATGCTTGATCTGATTATTAATTAGAGAGCTATTGGCATAGATGTGCTAGCACACAGATGTTGTCACATTTGGATAGCGTCGGGCCAAGCCAAACTGAGCTAACCACCTCCCAGCTGTAGTTTCATTTTCCAAAAGATGAGACTTGTCTCATCATATGCTCTGAAGTAGCAGAGTTTCCTTAATTTTATATCATTTCCTTTCAGCACACAGGTTCCCATTGTACTTTGCTTCCAGAAATAATTATTTATATACAAAGATATATCCAGTCTTTGCCTGCTTGCTTTAATCTCTGAATGCTTTATTCCTTAGATGCTGTAGTACTAAATCCTGGCAATGTTCCACCAGGTGCGTGTATTGATAGACATTTTGCAGCAGTTACTTCAGGCCTAGATTTCATCTTAAGTGTTATCCCAAATCTAGCCAAAATGTTTAGTGGGCCCAGAGAATGAAGCATGTGCGCATAGTGTCTGCCTGTTCTCCGTCGGGACCAGATTTTGGCAAGGAGATGAATAACTGGTCAACATCTGTTAGCACAACATCATTATGACTAACTTGCTCCCATGCTGGGTCCTTTTACGGAGTCTCAACAGATGCAGACTTTTTTTTTCTTTCTTTTTTTTTGCAAAGTGAGGAACCTTGTAATTCCATTTATAAATTAAGGATACTGTATTGTGATCAAGATACAGTCTATTGAGCTTTTGATTTACACACAGCAGATGTGAGTTTTGGCCCATGGTGAGTACTGCTTTGGAGGGGAACAAGTGTTTTTGCTTTAGCAAGGGCTACACGCATAAGTGAAAGTTGCCGTATGGCTCGCTATATTTTGACACATGTAGGTAAAACTATCCGCTTTAATGGTCCTCCCTTTCATTCTCCTTTGCACTCTAGACTAAGTCAGATGCCTGAGATTTCTTCCACCTCTGGGCTGACTGATGTTGTGCATTATTAGAGAAATCTTGCATAAGCCTCTAGGCACAAAGGGGAGAGCAGAGCAGACTCCCCTAAGAGTCATTGCCTGGGGTAGTGTTCAGACAAGCTGCTAAAGGGAGGGTGGCCTCTACCTCTTTTTCCTGTACTTTTTATTTTTCCTGCAAGTTGTTTCTTACATCATCAGTTAAACAATGAACTCAAGCCCTTTTGCTCACTCCATTAAGCTTTTTGTGTGTGTGCTGTAGTCAGTTACTTTCCCTCTTTCTTTTCACTTTTTCTTCTGCCTTACCTCAATCTCTCCCTGGGTGGGAGGGGGAAAGTGGTCAGCACGTATCAGGCTGTTGCTGACATGCCAGCTTTGGGTCACCTTGCCATAACAGAAGACAAATTTCCTACACTGTCCATTTAGTACGGGACTCCCTAGACTGCACAGACCATTTGTATGGACGATCAAGGTTCTGTTTCTTATAGTCTTGTTCACACTGTGGAGCCGCTGACAAAGAAGGATTAGGTTTAAACATGTTCAAAGGCTGCCAGCAAAGGACCTGCATGGGCTGCTCCAAGTGGTGCATAGCATTGTTCTGTGCTGTTGGAGATTGCTGTCCTGTGACAGTCTGGCTGCTTCACACTTGAGGGAGCGGGGATGTGGTGGGACTCAGTAAGGTGATCGTGCAAAAGGTGCAAATCTGGTGAAAAGAGACATATTGATGCCTTATTTGCATATGATTGCTATGGCAGGATGTAAAATGTAACCTGGTCTTGCTATAGTATTTCACAGAGTGGAGACAAATGTCTCAATGTAAATACCTTTTGAATTTATCTGGTTTGTTACTGAGAGCACTACCACACAGGTGTGGTACTGTAAACAAAAGCAGAGCAGCCAAGAGGGCAAGTACTCCCAGAAATGTATTTATACAGCTTGGAGTATCAAGTAACACTTTCAATTATGTGTGTCTGCACCCCTGTAGGTTTTATCCCGATAGGTACCCAACACAAGACCTGAGGGAGAACTTCTGTCGGAATCCTAACAATGATCCTGGTGGTCCATGGTGCTACACCACAGATCCCAATGTGCGAGCTGAGGAGTGTGGCATTCCGCAGTGTTCAGAAGGTGAGACCTATAAACCGACACAACCAGAAAATAAGATTTGAACAACATAAAAGCAGAGCCTGAAAGGTGAAAGGTCTTCTAAAAGACATGATTCTTGTTTGCATTCCTCAGCAGAGAAAAGAACATTTTGATAGGTGTTGCTTCTTTGTTGACAGACATCTGCATGACATGTAATGGGGAGGATTATCGGGGCAAAGTGGACCATACAGAGAGTGGCAAGGAGTGCCAGAGATGGGACTCGGCAAGGCCTCATAAGCACCCCTTCCAGCCCAAAAAGTAAGCTGGAGATCACATAGTAATCTTTCTCACAGACGACACCAGCACACACCCATGACAGATGCTTAGAAAGAAATGAAGCTTATCCTCAAGAGATCTCACCTCTTGTTATGGCTTACTTGTGTCCCGGCTTTCTTTATTTTTTAACCTTCTTAGTCCCTTCTCTTTTCAGGTTTCGGGACAAAGAGTTAAAAGACAACTACTGTAGAAACCCGAATAATCGCCTCCGTCCTTGGTGTTACACCATGGATCCCAAAACTCCATGGGAGTACTGTAACATCACTGTGTGTGGTAAGAGCCTATGCACTGTACATACTCCAAATCTGAGGCTGGGGCTTTGAGGGCAAAGTCTTCAAACAAATTGAGAGCAGCAAATTACTGTTTTACTCTGATTTATGACTTTCTGTTGGTTCAACATGCATTACCCTTGGAGCCTTTATGTGCCACACAGTTAAGAAACTTTTACAGGATTCAGAAGTGGACGTAAGATTGAGCAAGCCCTGGCTGTTTGGATTTGGTTTTTACCACCAGCAAGTTGTTTAAATGTGCAACAGGGAATTGTTGCATACAGGTCATTGGTGGTTTTGGAGTAGTTGTGGTCAGCTGAGAAAAAAAAAATTCTCAGAAGACTTTTGTTTATCCGGATGGGTGTTTCATGTGGGCGTTTGTTCCAAATTATTCTACCTCAACAAGGGACAGTAAATAGGTTGTTTGTAAGAGGGCAGTCATAACTTGACAGAGCTTGAAGTGTTTTACTGAGGCCGTTCAGGGCTATAAAGTGGAGGACTACAATAGAGGCTGTTATGCCAACATACCTCAGCTATTGGAAAGTCTGAAAGTTGTTTTAGTGGTGTGAACATTGTATGCAAAATGATCAGTTTTAGAGGCAAATTAAAGGAAAGACCTGAAATAATGTGCAAAGAGCAAAACCGTTGCATGTGCATCTTTACAGGGTATACTGAGTAACGGGATGGTTTGATGAATGGGAGAATGATGGGTACAAGTTGTGTGGCCTTCATAGTAAGCAATATAAGATTTTGTGAGCTCTAGTTTTAATGCCTTAAGTTTCACATTATGGCTGTTGCCATCTGCCACAGTCACCCACAGAGTGTAGTTTTCACTTGTCAGCTTACACTAGCAAGGTGCATCCACAGACTGCATACGTGCATCCAGCAGTACCTGGTCATTAGTGGTAAAGACAACAAAAATACTAGAATTTCACCCACCAAAACCAACATTCTAACCACATTCTAGAAAACAATTTTGGTAATGGCATAAAAAAGTCTTGCACCAGCCTCACAAATACAGCTGAGCCTTATCAGACAGACGGAGGTCTGATTGGCACCTGCTTGTCACTCACAGTGGCCAAGCCCTTTGTTATGCATAACTTTGAGCCTTTATACAATTTAAACAAATGGGGGGGGGATTATATATAGACACCCAAAGTTTTTTGTTTTTTTGTTTTGTTGCACCAGGCAGTAGACATGTTTGCTTCGGCTCTGAAGTTAAGCATTTTAGCATTTTTAACCTTTGCATAGGCTTCATTTCTCAGCCACAGAAGTTGGTTTGGTGAAATATTCCCATATGCACACCCACAAACTCACAGAGCATCTCTCTTTGCCTCTGTCAGACACATACACGCATTTACTTTACGGTACAGGTTTATGATTTACAGCGAGGATCTGCATTTGTCCAGATGTGTGTATCCCTCAATGCCTGCCCTCAGCAAGATAAAAACCACTGACCTGTACTACACTGTGCACACAGATACTGGCATGCATTACATCAAGCCAAAGAATCCTTTTCCTCCCGCCTTCTCGTTTCTGCCTCAAAACATTCCCTCGCCTCCTCCATCTTCTCCCATCCCATTTGTCAAAGGCTAAAGAAACAGAGACAGAAATCTGGAAACTGCTTGATACCCCTGCGCTGCTATGCTGAACACCAGAATTCCATCTAGAGATGTTTGGAATAGTTTGGTAGTTGATAATATTGAGTTTGTTGCAGGACTGCAATGATTAAACGAAGCGATACCTGCTTCGTTTAATCCAAAGCTCCGCAGCGCTCAGGTGTCACCGAGCGTTTCACCCACATTAGCGACTAAAAATAGTCGGAGCACGTGTGAATAGAAAGTATTACAACATTAAGCCCATCGGGCTCCCAGTTTTCTCAGCAAAAAGACTGATAATACAACAGCAGCAGTGACAATGGTGCTATCTCAGTTTGCACACGCAGGGCGAAGCGCAAAGAGGCGGAGCTGTGACCGAGACGGTGCGCTCAGGTGGAGTCACGGAATATATTCTGTGGGTGGAGTCGAAGAAAACCCTGTTTCTAGCGTCCAAAACAGCGGCGTTTGTTCCTGCAATCACTGTAAAAACTTTAACTTGCAAAAAGCTGGCGGGAGTCCTTCATCGAACCACCTGATCAACAAGCTCCAGTGTGAAGAAAAGCCAACTCTGCAGCTGCGCTGTTTGTTTTGCACAGCGAAAATCTACAGTAAAGATACAGAAGTTAAAACGTGCAGATGAACTGTTAATTTAGTCTAAAGCGATGTTTAAATCAGAGTGAACGCTGACGGCAGCCGTCCTGCTTTATGTGGCAGCGATAACTGCAGCAATCAGGGGTGAGTCTAAAGGGGGGGGGGCATGGGGTGCATGACGCCATATTTATTTCAAGGCTTTAGAAACATTATTTTGCAGATTTAGATTAATATGAACACAAATAAATTATATGAATTAAATTGTATTAAAATTTACAAATTTAAACAAATGTTTGTTTCTTTTTCTTTTTGCACAGGTCAGTAAAAATATAAAGCCACTGACCTGGGGCTGTTGGGTTGGACGCTGAATTCTTTTTATTATTTATTAATATAATTTTTTAACATCTACGCCATGAGAATGTCAGCTCTCTGCAGCAGGAAACATTGCCTCAAAGCGCAGGCCAAACCTCAGTTCTGAATGCTGATGCGCTCACTTTTCTTCATTGCCACAAACTCCTTTAACAACTTAAAACCACACGTATTCACCCATTCACTAGCACACTTAAACACACACAAAAAAATCCACATTCATTTAAAAGACTTGTGTTTTCCTTCTCTTCTGAATATTTATTATTGCTCATTCATACGACACAACTGTTTCTTATCCGATTACTCGATTAAGTTTGTTGTCATATCTTTAGTTGGCCTGCAATAAAGAAATTGACTAGAAACGGAATTTCAATGTTTATTTTTGAAGCAGAAGCATAAGTTAGATCAGATTTCAAGATTGTTTGGTGACAGTTACAGTGCTTTTAATATGTTGGCAGTAAGTTAAATGTTTTCTTATAGTTGTGCATGTCCATATGTGCAAGAATGTGGGGCACCGGTGTTATGAATACACAGTAAGTTTCTATCACTGTACAAGCAGGGGGAAGGGCTACTGTTTTTGATGATCCGGCTCTAGGTTAAACATGACACATTCTTGCAGGGATTAATGTTTCCCTCTTTCTCTCCCTCCCTCATTCCTGCCTACAGTTCCCTTTTTTTTAGCGACTTTCTCTTTTTTCACACGCTTCCACCTCACAATGATATTTATCTCTTGCAGATTCCGACCCTAGTGAGGACTCCGATGTCAACAAAACAATGTCTTGCGTCCAAGGAAAGGGTGCAGACTACCAAGGCACAATGAATGTCACTCCAGAGGGTGTGACATGTCAGCGCTGGGACTCTCAGTTCCCACATAGTCACTCCTTCCCTCCACAGAACTACAAATGCAAGTGAGTAATGTTTGTTTCAGAGTTGCTGACTGTGTGGATTCAGTTCTCTTGGGAGAGTCAAGGAGAGTATTTGCTCAGTTTGTGCATTTGAGGCCATCATCAGCATCATCATTTAAATTGTAGTTTGTGTGTGTGTTATAGAGACCTCAGGGAGAATTACTGTCGTAATCCTGATGGTGCAGATTACCCATGGTGCTTCACTACAAACCCTAATCAGAGGATAGCCAAGTGCACCCACATCCCCAGATGTGATGCAGAGGACACACAAAAAACAGGTAAATTATTCTTTAAAAATTCATTTTGGAGAAGTATTTCAGTGTTTCAGGGAATGCAGCTGTTTGCTTTCTGTAAAAAGTGGGTAACAGCAAGCATGGCCAGTCGTGTCTTCATGTTCTGGTTTTGTCCTGCTTGCTTTCTCAATCTCTCCAGTCTGTAGTTTTGAGAGTGACAGCAATTTTATCACCAGTTGCTGATAAATGATCAAACTACAGAGGTTTAAATAGACATGTCATATTTTTGTAAAGTGGAAGAATATTGCTCTCTTAGGACAGGGCCACTTGGCAGCGGGCTGCCCAATGAATTCCATTACATGGAAGAAAAACAACACCAGACTTTGGCAATAGCTGCTCGTTGTCGTTTCCCATGTTTCTCTGCTTTGGATTTCAGTAGACCACACATGTCTCAAAGCAGCCAGTCAGTTTGCAACTGACCCTTCCCTGATTCTGTTTAAGACCAGGAATAATGAGATTTGGGAGACACCGCTTACACAGGGACCCTAAATATTAAATGGTCCAAACCACAAAGAGAAACATAGACCCAAATCCTTTCTTTGTCTCTGTGCATACACGAATTTGTGTTTGTGAATATTCCAGCAACTTGAAGAGGTGTTTAAGAGACTGCAGGGGTCAGTAATCCTTGGCATTTTAACAAAGTAATGCAAATAATTTTATCTTGTTCTGGCTTAGAGTGTTATGAAGACAATGGAGAGACGTATCGGGGAACTTTATCCACAACTCGATCAGGGATTCCCTGTGCAGACTGGTCACATCACATAAACAGGTAATGAAGTCATTTGCTCTGCAAAGAATTTTATTGCATTGCTATTGCTGACTCTCGGTAGAGCTTTAGCCATACTGAGCAACCCTGGAACAGTTTCCTAGAGAGGCTGACATTCTTTTCAGCTCACTTGATGATTATTTGTTGACAACTTAGCTCCCATTGCCTTGTGAAAATCCCTTTCAAATGAATGAGGCTAAGCAGTGAAAACAAACAGCGAGAGGAAATCAGGGGTTCCATAGGGGTCAATACCAGGTCCAATTATTATTCATCTAGCTGACGAGAGAAACCTGAGGGTGCTCTCCAAGTGACCCATGCTGAAGGAAAGACTGCTCGCTCCAAGGCTGTTACTTCATGCTGAAGTCAGCCTGTTGGAATTACTTAATTTACAGGAATTTTAAAAGCCAAAATGGCACAGACAGATGGACATGTTCCAGAGCCGACCCCTGACCCCAGGAAGTGCTTTCTTAGGAAAGTAGATCAAAGCCAATCAGCTCCCTCCCATAGAATGCAGCCAGTGAGGCTACCCTGTTCAGGGTTGAGGGTCATCCTAGGAAAAACTGCTGAGAGCTACAGCTTGTTTAACATTTTCCTGGGAAGTGGAGTTATCGTCACCCCTTTGCAAATTGTCAGTTGATTAGCATTATTTTTGTGTGCGTGTGTCCAGACTCTTACCAAGTAACCGCTTTTTAAGGATATTATGGATATCTTAGAAGATGCACAATTAGATGTAAATTCCTACAAATCAAAAGCACAACTGCATCATTCCAGAGAGGATGTGGCTCCTGCCTGGTCTGAACCCTGCTGAACGCTCAGACTGCATACTTTTAAAGTCCCATGAGCAAAACTCTGCATTTCCTTCTACAGGCTAAGCAGCAAATGTAGAGGATTCATTGCACTATAGGAAAGCCAGGGTCAGATTTTCCAGGCATTCCATGGTTCCTTTCGTGTGCATATAAAATATGTGCCTGACAGCATTTATGCAACTCTATGTACACATGCAATCATCTTTATGAGATATGACCCAGAGTTAGTTCTTGGCTTTGTGCAAAATAGCATATGGGATATGATAATCTGTATTTGTGTGTTTTACAGTGGGGATTCTCACTCTACAGTGTCCCATGTAGGGCTGGAGAAAAACTACTGCCGGAACCCCGATCGGGACAAGCATGGCCCCTGGTGTTACACCAGTCCAAATAACCGCTTGACCTGGGACTACTGTAAACTGAAGCACTGTGAGTTTCTTAAATAAACATTTATCCTCTTATGTCTGTCTCTGTAAGTAGATAATATCTGTGTTTACCAAAGTAGAAGGGCAATGAAAGATATCTGTCTAAGTGTATATCCAAATGTGTACTCTGTGCCAGTAGCTGATAAGCTTTGGTTATGCATGTTTCAGACCCAAAGACCAACAGAACCACAACACATTCAGACTACTAAACAAGTGTGATATAACTGTGGACTGTACAGAAACAGTGGACATTTTATATGTCATCCAGTGGTTTGTAGACCACTGTTTTGAAGCCACAAATATTTCATTGTGTCATCGTCATTTGGGTTTGTTTTTTTTTTTAAGCTGAATGAGCCCATATTTGGACAAGAAGGCAGACCTGGAGAGTTGTCAGCTAACACTAGCTAACTAGGAAGGGCAGGTCTGACTGTGAAACAGCACACTAATTGGCTAATGACTTGTGATTAACAACTTGTTTGCCAATAGGCAGATAGGACTAGAAGTCTTTTTGCAACCACGGCAGTCGCCATCTGTTGGCCTTCAGATAAAATGCAAGGTTTTAGGCCCTTACTCAGTGGCTTCATTTTTCTATCCCTGAAGCTACATCCATACATCCATATACCCTCTACGGCGTATGGGGTTTGACTCATTTTTGCAACCAGTTTGACCTTTAACATCCAGAAGAGAAGGATTGCTCATGAATCCAAAAAAATGGCTGCCTTTGAAGGTGGAGAAGCTTGTTATGAAACTGAGGGGTACTGAATATGTTTCTGTTGTATAAAGCAATTTTTTGAGCTTTTGGGGCTATTCAAACAAGACATCTGAAAGAGCGTGTAATGACATTTAGAAAAGAAAAAGTCTGTGCCGGTGTGTGGGTTTAGTGCCCTGAAATAACACAAGCGATTTAGCTTCGTAGCCTCTGCTGACTTCAACCAAAATATCATAATTGTTTTCTTACACAGCTTTCGGGGTGGCTTACGTAATCTGCTCTCTGTGGTTTTGTCCAATTGGCAGAGAGTACAAGATGCTCAAACAGCAAACAGATGCGAAAGTCTGTTGCCATACTTTTATTTGAGAAAACGCACACTTGGGCCACTGGGCCCGGCTTGTTCTCTGGCTGGTTTCGGTGGAGCTGCATTGAAGAGCCTCTTTTGAATAATCTCCATAATGTAAAACACGTCTTCCATGAAGTTTTGAGGTCTTGAGCAAATCTATTTGCTGTGGTTGCTGGCTGTTATAGCCTCCAGCAACGATTTGGATGCAGAGATAAGCCTTTATAAGGCATAAAAGGCCGTCATGTTTACTGAGGTTTTGTGCTTTGTGTGTCAGTGTAGTTTCCTGCTGCTGTCTTCTTACTGTTGTGCTTTGTGTTACATATATCAGGTGAATCAGCTACAAAGGCTCCTCAAACAAACAGTGAGTATGTCTTTTTTTTTTTCTTTTTTTTTTTGCCCAGTGTTGTCCTCTTCCTCGTGTCCTTATCTCCGATCTCTTCCCTTTTCCTTTTAACTCTGTAAATTGGGTCGGTCTGTTGATATTTACCTGACTAAACAAATAGTTTCCTTTTTGAAGTTTTAATAAATATTTTCCCCTAAAAATGTTCAAAAAGAATACATATGTCTAACACACAGTATCAATTGTATCTCCCTGTTTAGCTCAAACTAGGCCCAAGATATCATGCTTTGTGCATATAAACACCAGAATAGTTGGTGGACATCAAGTGCGAGGGACAGATGGCAGCTGGGTTGTAAGCATCCAAAGACAGTAAGTGGTTTTCAGTCTTTTTTAGAACCCTGGTCTTTCATCCATTTTCGTACTACGTGCTGTGATGAATACATTTTTCTTCTTACATTTTCTCAGGAAGGTTCATTTGTGTGGTGGCTCACTAATCAGAGAAGATTGGGTTTTGACAGACCAGCAGTGCTTCACCTCCTGGTAATTTTTCTCCCTTTTCTGGCTTTTCCTGTAATTTCTTAAAGGCTGTGCAGCACACTCCCGGACAAACCTGACCAAAAATAGGGATTGTATGTTCTGGACTCCTGTTTAACCTGCAGTTGCCTATGTCAGAACTAATCATATTGTCTTCATATAATGTCTCTGTCATCTGTAGCATGGGCTTTGATGAAAAGAACCTTTTTTTCCCCATGTAGTAATGTGCAATGCTGCAAGTACTACATATGGTGCAGATCAGCAGCTTTTAGCAGATATTTTGATTTAGCGGGGAGCCTCGAGATGTTTGCCTTTGTTCTCTTCCTTCTCTGTGAACATTTAGAGGTTTGCCATCTATATTATTATTAAAGGTTATCTTAATAAGCTAAGTATGTTTATTTAAAAAAAAAACTCAAGAACTAATAAAATGTGTTAAAAATTGTTGTATTTGTAAAGACTTTTTGTAGAGACTTTGACAAAGTATATTATCCTAATAGCATTTAAAAGTAGAAAGCTGCTGTAGATCTGAGCAGGATTCGTGTTCTCAGCTGTTTCCTAAAGAATCCTTTACCTGAGGACTGGTGGCAGTGATCCACTGCACAAGTCGTAAATACTGTATGAATCTTGTTTACACTGAGCCTTGTAATCATCAGTGTTCCAGATCTCAGGGATTACAGCGTTCAGGTCGGCCTTCGCCATCTCAATGAGTCTTCAAGCCGACCACGACTACGAATCTCTCGCCTGATCTGTGGCCCAGACGGATCCAACCTAGTCATGTTGAAACTAGCAGAGTAAGTGGCTAGGTTTCGGCTAATTTATGCTTCAAGGCAGGGAAATAAGCTAGTGGATATAAAATACTGTTAAGTGCTGTGAGTGTTTAAAATACAAAAACGAAAAGCAAGACATACAAGATGTTTTGGCTTTTATTGGTGATTATTTCTCTTGGTTCCAGTCCTGCCCCTGTGTCTGAAGGTGCCTCCACCATTCATCTACCAGTGAAAGAGTGTCACATCCCTGAAGGCAGCAACTGCACCATGTATGGATGGGGGGAAACCAAAAGTACTGCCATCTTTCACCCACATGCCCTTTTTCATGTTATTTATGATACCAAAAAAAGAAAAAATGGTGTTCAATTCACAAATTCCTTTTTTTTTTTTTCATCCTTCTTTGTTCAGATACTGGATATGATGAAGCCCTGAACACTGTAATCATGCCAATGGTCAACAATGACATGTGCTCACAAATCAAAGAAGATGCCGGTGAAAGCAGAGTGTGTGCTGGCGGCAAAAAGGGAGAAGGCGTATGCGATGTAAGGATCTTAAATTGCCAAATGCATCCTGAAACAAAACAACATGGATGTGAATTGAATGCGCAGTGCTTAAAGGTTCTTTTCACCCCAGTTCTGTAACAAACCCTATTTACTGGAACTACTTCCTACTGAAGAAATAGTCCCTTTAGTTGTTTTAATGAGGACTGTTAAAAGTGACAAATAAAACATAAACTTTTAGAAACCGCTGATGCCTAAAATGGCAAAATGTTTTTGTACTGTGGGTAAACTAACATTTTAAGCATTATATTATCATCATTATTATAGACTTGTTTGGTATAACTATTGCTAATGCATAGTCTCTTTCTTGCAGAGGGACTACGGTGGTCCACTGGTTTGCCAGGAACACGAGCGCAAAGTCATAATTGGTGTGAGCATTCAAAGGACAAAATGTGCCTCATCACAGCCTGCGCTTTTTGTTAATGTTGCTTTCTACTCCGAGTGGATATACAAAGTGTTCAAACTTTACCCGAGTGTGGAAAGGAACTGATGGAGTGGTGTGAAAAACAAGCCCACAGAGGACTACCAGAGCTCGCAAGAGCAGGTGGGGCAACTTGGGCCAAAGAAGACTTCTCCAAGGTGGATTATTGTGTCTACATCTGTCATTTTATACAGATGGCATGAAGTAGAGATTGGAGACTGGATGTACCTAATGGGTTCTTATCCATTCTTCCATTTTGCAGATGAGGAGCTCATGGTATTGAAGCTCAATACCATTTTCCAGACCAAAGTCTTGTGCACATAGATGGCATACTAATTGTTTTTTGACATGTTCAGAATTTCTGAAGCCATGCAAACAAAGATAATGAGGAGGACACTTGTGATTCAGTATTATCTCCTGGAATATACTTGAACCAAATCCTTGGTGGTTTCCACTTAGGGTAGCCTTCAGTGATTGGGAATTCTCTCTTTTTCTTTTTTTTTATGTATTGAGCTTTTTTTTACCTTAAAGACAAGCGATGTGGACAGACAGAAATGTTGCCTTCGCAGCAAAAAAAAAAAAAAAAGAGATACTAACCTGGTATTAGGATACTTTACAAATATCACAGAAAGTAAAGGTGTCCATAAAAAGAAAATATATGCATAAAAATGTCATTACGAACTCCCTGTTACTTTCCCTTTAGAAAATAGCCTTCTCAACCCGGTAGCACTAATTGTGTGCAGTAGCTGAACTACCTTTTCCCAACTTAGCATGTAACTGTTAGTTTCCCCCATGAGAGGGTCTAAGTAGGACTGAGCAAACTGCTCCCTGTCTTATGCTAATATTTGTAGCATGAGAGAAAGAAAAGCCATGCCAAATATAACATGGCTATCTGGTCTCCAGTTTGGAGGGAACTGTGGCCCCAGGCGGGCTGTGTGTGGTCAGTAGGAGCTTTTTTTTTTTTTCCATGGAAAGTGACTCTGTGTGTGGATACCTGCAGATTTGTTACGTTTCTGCTGTGCTGTATAATTTTATAGGTCTTATAGATCTGGAATATTTTCGGGTCACTCGGTAATGTTAGATTGGCTTCTTTGTGCTTATGAATATGTTTAATATTTAAAGAGACTGGTTGCTTGTAAGTAATGTATATTTATTTTTCTAAATGAAAAGATGTTCAAAAAATGAATTCATAATTCCACGTGATATTTAGGTGGTAGTCAAGTCTGACGCTAAGTATATGTCTCATATGGCCAAACTTTAAAATCAAGGATCTTTGTTTTAGGGTATAAATATGAATCTGGAGGAGGAGGAGGGTATTTTTTATTAAGGCAATAATAGTTGAAATGGGGTGGAGGGGACTGGACACTATCCCAGCTATCATAGGGGGAGAGGTGAGATACAGTCTGGACAGGTCACCAGTCTATCACAGAGCTAACAACAGACTACCATGATGTAAGCTGCTCGGCTGCTGTTCAGCTGCTCCCTTACCAGGGGTCAGAACAGCGGATGAATCTGCGTATTTGATTTGGCAGAGTTTTGTGTCCTTCCTGACACAACCCTCCGAGGGATCTGTGTCTCCTCCCGGCCTGAAACTGGTGCTCTTTTGTCTGTTAGGTGAATGCACTAGCCACGACGCTCATTTTTGCTCACACTGATATCAGTTATTAATGGTAATTCATGCATCATTAGGGAAGAAAATCACTACATGACAAATTAGAACATATTTGGCTTTCGACACTTTCAGCTTCGCTTTGTACAGATTAGAAAAAGTAAATATGTGTTTTGCTTACAAGAATCTGATTCCCACAATTTCAGAATAACCAGAGAGTAGCCTAATGATGCCCCAGTGGCTCTGCGTTCCTCAGTTATCGATTGCAACGCAGCCTGCTGGGATCTTTGTGAATGTTGCTCAAATTTAAGATAACTGCTGCGATTATCATGTTGGAAATGGTACAGCAGAGTCACGGGGGGGGGGATGATATAATTGGCTGCAAGTCGATGGATTTTATGTTCCAAACAGTGAGTGAGTCATTTGGTCAGGATTCATAATAATTCTTTTAAAGAGACAAACTATATTCAGTGTCACTGTGTCAGTGCAGTCCTTTAAGAGTCTCACACAGGTTTACAGTGGAAATGAAGGTCTGTGAAGTGGCTACTGGGTGATTAAACAGATTAAAACCAATACTTGTGTGGCAGATCGTGTAGTTGTTTTGTAAATGGATCCGTTTTCTTGTCACCACGCTCTTAAGGTTGTTGTTGTTATTTAATTTTCCTTAATATAAGCCACTTACATTCTGTAAATTGCAATTTGTAATTTTTGTAAATATCATACTTGAGTATTTTTATTTCTCGATCATTCGGTTCATATGTTTGTATACTGTAAACTTCAAATATAACAGCTGCTGTTTTGAGTTAGTGATTTGTTTTATATTGGTTAACTTTTCTGAATTTTGTACCCTTTGTATTATTCCTATTTTAATAAACACCTTGATATTACATTAAGCTGCAGTCCCTTTCCTCTGTGGAATATGTTGCAAGGAACATGCCAGAAACACCATCTCTGGGTCTGTTTACTCCATCTTTTGGCAGTTTAGGCCTTATATCACTCAGAGAAGCAAATTCTGGTGTATAATAAATACTCTTAAGTGGCTAAAGCAGCGGGGTTCATACATACAAAAGGGAAGGAGATAAATAATAACATGTCAGAAACATTTGGATAACAAATTTGGACAACCCAGACTTAAGTGAGATATAGCCGAACTTGGATGCGCTTTTCAGCAACTCCTAAAGTTTTAGTTGCTCAATATGAGATAAGATCGACTAAAATCCTCCAGATGTAAGATTAATATCTGTGTCAAATTATTGTATTAAGGCTTTTAAAGTAGTGTGCTAAATAGTCAGATTTATAGCATAAGCAAAAAATAAAATAAAAAAATCCTCAAAGGTAAAGTTGACTGTCGACTGATGCTATATATTACTTTACATAAAATTAATTTTGCGATACTATAGGAGGTCGACGTGGATTTAGTTTGTTCAGTAAATATTAGTGGTAATGAATATAGAGCCAGGGGGATATGCCATGAAAACCTGAATTCAGGGATCCATTTCTCTACCCAGAAACGGTTAAAACAGAGCGATGAAGAGTTTAGAGGAGGAAGGTTTCTTATGGAAATGCTAGCAACCAAAAATGTTATTGTATCTTATAACATAACCATAGGATGTTTCAATGCATAAACACAAACTGTAAAGAGGTCACTCGAGTCAAGAAGACTGTGGTAAAAGGTCAAATATTTACCTCTGAAATGTATTATCGATTAGCACAAGTACAATAATATGTGTTCAATAGTTTGCATTACAATTTGTATTCAGGCATCCTAAAACTGATCTCACTTCATGCAAGATTGGTGGACGTTTCAGAAAGCGATTTGTAGTCGAAATCACAACACAAACGTGGAGATATCGTTTACCTCTCTGGCTTCATGATGTTTTATTCCAATGGGGGTCATTTTGCCAGTAGGCCACTTCCATGCTGCTGACCAAGCTATTTGTATTCTGAACCTAATCTTTCCCCTGCTGACCAATTATCAAGCAACTCAGAGCCTCACCGTCTCTTCACTGTAGTAAAGGGATATAAAGGAACTCAATGCCTCTGCCCTGTTGCAGTCGTAAAAAGTGATACTGAGCCGAGCAGATATCAGGTCGTGTTTAAACTTTTTGAAGCTATACTTTTATGGATTCTCCCACTGGCTTTCCCTGGACGGGAAGCTTGGAAAAGTGCCCTGTGTTCCTTCTGCGCTGAAACAAACAGCAAGCCCAACACTATAAAGGAGATAACATCCCTATCATCCTGTGGTAACCTTAAATGATCCATGGAGCAATAATTTGTGTTACAGTGAACAAGTCCTTAAAACTGATATATCACAGATGAGTGCAGCAGAGGATCTATAGAAGATCATAATTAGAGATAAAAATCTATCTTGTAATAATCTCTATCAGCACTAAATTGTAACCTCTCCAACTTGAACCTTACTTTATTGTCCTAGTCACACCTTGTTGGCTGGCAATGATATCAATAAAACATCACTTCCAAGAAAGAGTTTATTAGCATCTTATCTGTCTTTTCAGCATTTCTTGTCTTATAAAAGTGTAAGAAGTTTGTTTCTTTACAGATCGGTTTGGTGAATTAATTTAATTGTCTTACCAATCAAAGATTACACGGTACGTCAATAGCACAGAGTCAGGGGAAGGTGATGAGTCAAGATGCTTTTGAAACAAAATGAGTGCAACGTACAGAAGTGTTACGTCCATCCTTTGTCTCCCTCTGCTGGTTTGAAAGCGTCCCTTCAGTCAAGAAATTAAGCTGCAGTCAAAATATAGCTCTTCCTGCTGATTCAGTGGTCTCACTTTCAGTCCATGCAGCGATGCTGATTCACATCCGGGGGCAAACAGAAACTGCTCATTTGTTTGAAACTGGCTCCAGGTAAAAGGCATCCCCTGCTGGTTCCACTGCTGAATCACCGGGCAGTCTGACCTTTCTGTCTGAGTTGCCAAAGGGCAGGTTCTCCTCATCTCTGTGTGACGGGGAACCAGTGGGAAAGCGTATATATCTCTGTGGAGATCCAACTGAGTCTTATCGATGTTTTGTACGTCACTCGGCTGATGGAGAAATGAGGATGGGACTGAGAAGGATGCAGGACGTCCAGAATTCCCCATAGCTATATGTCGGATTTTAAAAAAAGGGAAATCATTATTTTCTCAAATGTCTAAAAAGTCACTCAACAAAAATGAAGACAGCACACGCTCAGATTTTACAATTCAACAGAAACACACACTCAGACAGGATTTAACCCATAACTACCCTAAATAAATGACTGAATAAATAAATAATAACTAAATTACTGAAACCAACATAAATTGTTATATGCTTAACATGTGGATGCATAAATAGTGGTGCAGGAAATAGTGGTCTTTATTGCTTCTAACATCACTCATAAACACTCGCCTTCAGCGTGAATAAAGTGCTGGTTAAACATTTTAAAATCCTCATAATGAAATGCAGAGAAAGCTGTCTGAAGGCAATGACAATCTCACCTGTTTCTGTTGGGAAGAAGCAGCTATTTTGCAGCTTCCTGGTGACAGTGCAGCACAACGAAGAGTTTTCAGGGTTTACTTTTGCCATTCCGGCAGCCTTCAAATCCACATGAACATAGATTATGTTACCAGAAGTTTGTTAATGTGTCACTTAGAAACACAGAAATCTAATGTGGAAACTACCCAGCAGTTTAAACTCGGGCAGAAAACTGTGTGCTCGGGATATGGCTCTCAGTATTATGTTTTAGCGTCTTTAAAGTAGGTATCACTGGTTTACTGTACCTGTTGAGATGCGTAGCTCTGTGCCATTGTTGGATTCACAGGAACAAAGTCCCTTTGCTTTTGAAAGTCATCAGCTGCTGCAGAGAAACACATTTTATCAGCTATGAGTGAAGAATGGGTGTGTGTGTGTGTGTGTGTGTGTGTGTGTGTGTGTGTGTGTGTGTATGTGGTGGTCACACTTACTCTGTGCACTGCTTCTCTGCTTGGCTTCTCTCCTCCATTTAGCCCGTCTGTTCGAAAACCAGACCTTTGAGAGGCAGACACCACGTCTCAGGTACAGACAACTCAAATGTGTGAGAACATTTCAGTGCTAAAAGTGATGAGGCGTCTACCTTGATGGTGTCCTCGGGGAGTTTGATTTCAGCGGACAGTTTCTCTCTTGTGTACATATCGGCGTACTGGCTGCGAGAGAATTCTGATTCAGGACACAGAAACATTTATTTAGCTTTTGCTGGATCTATAAAGGCTGCATTGTGTTGAGTTTGAAATTACCTTGCTCAAGTGCTCTGCTCTGCTCCAGTGTAAAGGTGGTACGGATTCTATGCTGGACGCCTTTAGATTTTCTGGTTATTACTGCACATTGTCTCAAACATCTCATGCTTATTTGCTTCTTCTTGAGCCAGAGTATAAAAATCTGCACATATGAAAGCCCATACTTTACATGCAGTTAATATGCAGTGTGCTTATGCTTATGCTGATTAAATTAGGTTATTTGGGAGGTTTTGTCACACAATGCCTGTCTTCCTAGACTGCTGGAAATGACTTGCCCAGTGACCAAGTTACTTACCCTGCTCTACCCTGATATCAGCGTTGAGGTCCATACATGGTGGTCCGTGGTCCAAGTGGATCTTTCTTAAAATCCTATTTATAGATGACACCTTGCAGAAGACATTGTGCACAAAACACTATATCAAGTGCTGGAATCTTTTCAGCGTCGTGATAATAAATCTGAATTTCAAGCTTACTTACACTGGGGACTTTGGAGGCCTTGCATATCCGCGCCGCTGCGAGCCGTTTTCGAATTTCCCAAGCAAAAATAGTCGGATTTTCTCTTTTGCACTGGATGATTGTGGAGATGACACCCGGGGTGAGAAGTCGGGGGCGGCTCCCTCCGATGGTCTTGGGTTCCAGGAGTCCTGTGCGCCGGTAGCGGCTCAGGATCTTACTGACGCACCCGTTGGACACCTGAAAGATTCAAGTGGGTTTCTCTTTGTTAAAGTAGCAGCTTTATTCAACATAATATCACAAAAGTCTCTCTCTCTCTCTCTCTCTCTCTCTCTCTCTCTCTCTCTCTCTCTCTCTCTCTCTCTCTCTCTCTCTCTCTCTCTCTCTCTCTCTCTCTCTCTCTCTCATTATTTTTTCTTTTCTTTTTTTTTCTTTTTAACCGAAATCTTAAAGGTGTTTCTGCCATTTGGTTGTCGTACCCTGAGTATCCTGGAGATCTGGCTTGGACGGACTCCCTCCGAAGCCAGCTGAATCATTTTTCTTCTCTTGGATTGTGGGAGAGGTCTGCCGTTGAGAAACATTCCTCCTAGCTGGTTGACACTTCCACCACCTTATCACAGCACAGACAAAACTAATTATAATTTTAATTAACTGAACACAGTGAGTCCACTAATCACTCTGCATTTAAATAAATGGTAAAAAAAAAAAAGAAAGAAAATAAACCTTTATTTTCTAGATCAGCGTTCGTTCCGCACATCTCTGCTTGCTCCCAGCTTTGATGATGAAACTGAAGTCAAAACTATAGTAATGTTCCCCAGGGCGGAAAAAAAAGACCTCAGACTTCAGCGTGAAAAATGTGTGAATTTGGAAATAATTAATTTGTCCAGGTAACTCCACACCCGTCTGGTGAACAAATTACAGTGAGAGGAATCCCACCCTTCAGCACCAATTTATAGGCCTGCACACCTCAACATGACGTGGTGATGTGATTCCTCAAATGTAAATAGCCTGCTGCTTGAAAGAGAACGTGGGTGTCATAGACTGGAAATGTGCTTCATGTTGGCGCGTTTGAGCTGCCGGAACCTCGGGACATGGAGCAGTATTCTAGTTTTAAATCCACCTGTGATTCCATCCTTTTGGTCAATTCACAAAACAAGTCTCCAGTAATATATTTTAAAAGCAAATGTAGATGAATAGACCGAATGAGTGATGGAAATTTATTTTGCAGAAAAATCTCCCCACAAAGCCTTCCAGCGAGCCCAAATTATTATAATTATCTTGATTATAATTATCTCAATCGTCACATACAAACAGACTAGGTTTGTTTTTAATGTCGAATATTCTATGTACTGCCCCAACAAGTGACACACTAACACAGTAATATGCAAGCCTGGGAACTCAAAGGGCTTCCTCTTGCGCAGTAGCTGCCTGCAGCGTCAATTAGCCAATCCAGTTTTCAGTGGAACACACATCAGCCCTTCTGCTTTCTGCTTTGGCTCATCTTAATGTAACGAAAATAAAGGGCTAAATCTCTTCTTTCAAAGAGGCTAAATGATCAACACCGGTGTGTCTCTCGTGTTTTAGTGGGTCACGTGACTTGGACATCCTTTCCCAGGTTAAGTGGCTCAGATTAAAACGATCTCTGGGCTCCTTTCATAAAACAAACATTTGGAAATCTGCTCCTATGACGACTGCCATATGGTAAAGTGCTTTTGATAAATCATAAATCCATCACGAAGTCTCTCTTTATTACATTTTCTTTCAAAACGTGAACAAATAGACTCCTATATGGGCGCAAGGAAAGGGCCAATTGGGGGACCTCTTTTATGCAGAAGAGGGAGGCTAAAACAGCCCTCACAGATGTTCCTTGGGCAGCCAGCAGATAAAAATGCGTTGTAAACGTTTCAAAGGGAAATATTTGACGAGCAAATATTAGCCTATGTGAAAACCCACACGAGGCTCGTCTTTTGGTCTGTTTAATGACTAATTGAATCATTAGTTGGGTCCACACAGATCGAAGTGCCACCGAAATAAAGGCTTAGATTTTAAAATGCCATATGGCCCAAATTATACATTAACCACAAGTTAGAGGATAATAATACTGTGTGTACAATCAGCCAGGTTGGATAGAGGACAGCCATTTTTGGACACCATCATCTCCTTGCCAACCGACACAAAGAACGACCAGGGCAACGGTTTCTATTTATTACCTGTGAGTCAGTGTGGTCATTGATTTATAGTACTTTACTGCACATACAGTGTGTGTCAAACGAGAATAATTAAAGTACTTATGCTGTGTTGTTAAGACAGAAACACGTTTTCGTTGTGCGTAAATTTTAAGATGTGTTCGCCAGGGGAAGGGGTGACTTTAAGCGCTTAAATGGCGCCATAGATAACATATCCGTTTTAATTACATGTCCTAGGTCTTTCTCTTGTGTACAAAACGCGTGGATTGGTGCTTTACCGCTTTACTGTGTCCTAAAGCGTTGGGAAATGTGAAAATCTCTGCCGCGTAAAAAGGTTACCAAAACCTCTCCAAAGCGCACCGAGTTGCCGTGTGCGCAACGGAGTTGTTTCCATAGGCAATTTCCTCCATTCTGATACGAGATAGCAACGCGATTTAAGGAATGTCGATCTTTTTGAGCTTTAGCATCGTAAATGTTTCTGCATTCTGTGAATGGAAGTGATTGATCCAGTTTTTTTAATCATTATTGGATATGCTGCATGCGTTCATGGCCGTGGGTAGCAGGATAAAAGGCAGGAGGTGGTCTATCTTAACCTGCCATTCAATATAAATGTGTCATAAATGCTTTCTCAAATGCTTCTTTTTTATTTTTAATTTATTTTTTACTTGACAGAACAACAAAATTTTATTTTTAATTCCCAAGTTTCCCAAATTGTATACAGTTTGGGAAACTGACAAATTATTCACACATTTCATACCTGATGTTCCACGTGACCACATTTCCCAATATTTGGTCGCACCTTTAAACCCCCATTTTTTGATTAATTTTTTTGTTGTTGTTTTTCATAGATTCCAAAGCATTATTCAAAAAGAGATCACTCTTCATTATTTTTTCATAGGTTTTAATAGAAAATTTGTGTACCCTGATTTGCGTGGTTTTCGGACACAGAAAATTATAGTATATATTTTAGAAAAAGTAGCCAAGATGCTTTCCCCGCTCAAACCTTGTGCAGTTTTGCCATATCAAAATATGATCAATAATATTTGAAGAAAAAAATCTTCAAAATCTGTCTTTTTTGTAAAAAAAAAAATCAACAATCAAGAAACACCAAATGACCCTGTTTAAGAGTAATTAGTCTCTCTCTCTCTCTCTCTCTCTCTCTCTCTCTTTCTCTCTCTCTCTCTCTCTCTCTCTCTCTCTCTCTCTCTCTATATATATATATATATATATATATATATATATATATATATATATATATGTGTGTGTGTGTGTGTGTGTGTGTGTATGCTGCACAATATTTAGCTGTCAACAATCTAGTGAAAACTACAAACATGTAAGGGTAGAGTCACAAACATTTGCAATACAAATGTCACAAAAGTCTCATAACACTTGGCAGGGTTGAAACTTGCTACACAGAGAGCACCAAATATATACAACGCATGGAGGTACAAACAAACTTAATCAGGTATACATTGATCAAAGACAGCATTAAAACCAGTCAGGTGAAGTAAGCACCGACCATCCCATTACAAGGCAGTGTTAGCTTAGAAAACCTTGGTTTTCTGCTGTGGATTTCCTATCGATAGCGCCACATACCACTCACCTAAACACTGCATATCAAGCACCCCCGTCTTATGACAGCAGCCTCCCCCAGCAGAAATGTGCTCCACCATACCACAAATCTGCCCCAACCTCAACAGATCCCAATCCAAACCAGAATACATCTATCCAATCCTGGACCTATAAAAAAAAATGCCTTGCCACTCAACCCACAGGAACAGCAGCTCACTTGGGAGAGTGCACCACCATGCCAAGTCTCTACTGCAAAAGGCTGCATTTGATCATTTCAATCCATCCCTTTGCTGCCTACATATTCTCCAGACCCTAGGACCTTAATTTCCAGATAAAATGCAAAATTTTACTTTCATCTGAAAAGAGGACTTTGGACCAAGGAGCAACAGCCCAGTTAATTTTCTCTCTAGCCCAAGTAAGACATTGCCTCTGCTTCAGGAGTTGCTTGATGTTAGGAACACAACATTTGTGTGTTAGAGTTATATTGTAAATTGAGAATAATGGGGTCATTGTGTGAGTTTCTAGAATATATATTTTTTAATTACAGTACATCTCAGTACATCTCAGACTACATATATGCCAATGCATCAACATAACCCAATATTCATGTTAATTAGAGTGGAAATACATTTGTGGTCACACACTTTCATCATGGGCATGAATGTCATGGTAATTTGGGGCTTTTAATGATCAATATGAACTGTTCTTTTGCAGGGTGGTCTGATTGTACAGCATACATCTTTAATGACTTTAACCCTTTCATGCATGATTTATGATAACCTCAGTCAAGATCATTTTTCCTGAGTGTTTTTATATACGAAAAAGAGCAATGCAGCTGATATTTTGCCTATGAACTTATTTTTCACGGAATTACAAAATATGTCCACCCAACTGGACACCATGCGTTTGACTTTTGAACCAGAGCAATATGTATTAAACAAACAAGTAACAGAAAATGATGTTGTCTCCTCAGATCCGCTCCCACCGCTGCCAGCATTGACCAATCCTGATTTTGTTAATTACTTTCAAATGGCTGGATATTTGACCACTCCTCTTGGCAGAATTGGTAGAATTAATTTCAATTGGTTGGTTTCCTGGCACAGACCCAGCTTTTAAGCTTTGCACACAGATTTTCAACGGGGTTGAGGTCAAGGCTTCGGGAAGGATATTCCAGAAGCTTAATGTTACCCTGCTTTATCCATTCCAAACCAGTGTTGATGTGTGTTTGGGATCATCATCCTGCTGGAACACACAGTTGTATCCAAGTTTCAATCATCTAGCTGCTGATTTGAGGTGAAGTTGGAGAATTTCTGAGGTAATTCCTCCAAACATACCTCTTGTCATTGTGGCCAGATAGCTCAGTCTTTATCTCATTTGACCATAAAACCTTTCTCAAGAAGGCATTTGGCTTGCCCACGTGGGCAGATGCAAATTTCAGCCAAGCTTGAATGTATCAGTTTTGGAGCACGGCTGTACATTCATTCCACCCCAGAAAAAAGAACAGTTCAACAAAATCATAAAAAGTCCCAAATTACCATGACATGAGTGTATGCACATGGAAAGGCATTCTCTGGATCAGTCATTAAAATATGTCATTTAAATAGATTACTGATTTCTGGCTTCTGATAGCTGCCTATGTTACAATGCCCATATAGGGAAGACAGGTGACAAACTGAAGTCAAAACCTAAATTCTTAACCTAAAACCCATGTTATGGTGTTGGGGACATTTTGCTGGCATTGTTTGGGTCCCCTTCTCCCCTTAGAGGGAAGAAATACTGAAAATCAGTACAAAGATGTGTTAGACAAATTATTTACATTTTTTAGAGCAGCGTGACCTTTCATTTGAAATCTTGCTTTGTTCTAATAAATGTATTGTGTTTTGCCTGTAAACCTCAAGTGAATGCTTTCTAGCCTGTGTGTCTGGAAAGAACACTGTATTGATCACACACATCTAACTCTTCCATCCACCAGTTCTCTGTAATGTTTTAAAGAATAATATAGGATAGGCTCTTATAACTGAAAATATATGTGTCACATATTATTTATATCATAACCCTTTTTAAAAAAAGTTGTGTCATCCAGTTATGGTGGTGCAGGGATATAATAGTTATACAAGAGCTTCTTCTTTCAGCTGCTCAATTTAGGGACCACCACAGTGGATCATCTGCCTGCATTCTCACCATATCCAAATCCTCTTCTGTCACACCAACCCTCCGCATGTCCGCCTTCATCCATGAACTTTCCCTGTATTCTTTCTCTTTTCCTCCTGCCTGGCCTCTCCATATTCAACAACCCTGGTCCAATATATCTATATCCCTCCACTGCACATGTCCAAACTTATCTTTTGTTAGTTCCACATCTCAATCTCATCACAGTCTCACTGCCACCTTACAGGTCAAATTACATAAATGTCAAATGTGGTTACAAAAAAAAAAAAGGTTAAACGGAACTTCATTATTTATCTGCTATTATTGATGATTGATGATAGTACATATTTTTTGTTTCCATTACCCTGTTATTAACATATTTCATTTGTCCCTTTTGGGGCTGTGTGATGAAATTGACGCTTTTCCGATTCACCTCGAAGGCAGCATTAGCTGGGGTAACACTGTGCTGACGTGTCGTACGTCTTGCTCCGGAAGTCTTTATTTCAAGTCGCTTACGCGGTCAAGAAGCGTCTCCATTAGGTCCCATTGACTGTAGGCTCCAGACCCGGAAAGATTTTCACGTGCATGGCAAAGTGTATTTCCGGTATAACGTGTGTGTTGATCGGTGCTCAGCCTTTTTCTCTTGGCTTTCATTAGAACAGTCACTCACTTCAGAGTCCCTGCACCCTTGCCTGGTTACCCGTTAACGGCGTTGATTTTAAAACCGGTGGACATGGCATCTGTTTCGGGACCAGCTCAGGCAGCCCCTTCTCCGGCTGCTCCTCTGCAAAGAGGAATCGTGAAGATGGTAAGAGCCCTAACATGAATATGTGTGCACACTGCGTGAGTGTAAGGGAGGCAGCTAGTTAGCTCAGCGACCCTGGGGGCTAGTAAAGGCTAAAACTTTAAGTGATCCTATTTGATGCTCCAAACAGTATTGTCCATTGAATGCCAGTTTTGACATTATGGTGCTGACAACTGTGAATAGCAATTTTAGATGATTTGCTACTAAATTTGCTAGCCTGCTAATAAGCTCAAGAAAACGTTAGCACGTTTGCTATCTTATTAGTTAGCTATGAGCAGCTGAAAGTATTTTCTTCGACATTCAAATTTTATTGGAATACATTAAGTTGTTAAAAGTCCACTGACTTATTTGAGGCATCTTTTCTTATAGTCGAATTACCAAGGAACTATTGCATTTTAGTAACGCGGGGGCTGTACCGAGCACAGATGTTTAGTTTCTCAGCTAAAGGCTAGCTAACTTGCATTTACTTTAAAGCAACTGGTTACATATATGAACAAAGTTCTTTGTCTTTGTAAACACTGTCCGCTCTGTGTTCCGCAGCAGCACAGAATAAGCCAGTTAAATCAGTGTTCCCCAACAAGAGTAGAAGCTAAGTTGAGAAGCTGTCCTCTAGCTGCCGTTTCGTTTTTGTCACGGTTTCCCGTAGGAAGACATCTTTAAGCTTGGAAGTGTCATTTATTAACAGCGGGGCTCCAGACTTTGTGAGATTTTAACTCGCTCATTTGTCCCGTTAGTTGAAGCTACAGACGGAGCATTTTTTTTGTCAGTGTGCTGGTTAAAACCAACCGCAGAAAACTGACACGTAGCTGCAGTTTTCCCGATCCCTATAATCTGCCATTCATCTTGGTTGTGTGTAGCCACTGTTTGTCCATATGTTATAATATAGACTTGTCCTATTTAAGATCTGGCCCTTATTGCAATTTGACCTTTGCTCAAATAGACGAAGTTAACAGCTTTTCTCCTTAATATTCCGTTGCATAGTTTTACTTAGAAGGCACTAAGTAGAAACGCAGTTTTCTGCCTTTGGAAAAATACTATTCACTCCTTTAAAAGGCGTTTAAGTGGTGCTGGTTGACTCATGGGAAACCCTTTTCTATGTCAGATTTCTCTTGCATATCTTAGAACAGTTCAGGTTGAACCCTATCTACCTTCATTGTTATTTGAGTCCTAATATGCTGGAAATGATTGCCATGTATGAAGTTGGTACGCACCTCTCTTGATCACAGTTTCGTGATGTGTTTCAGTGAAATAAATGGTTATTAATGAATTATTATGCGTATTAATCTTTGAATGAAACAATTAATAAATTACTGTTTATTATATGATGACAACTCCTGCCCTATTTATACTTAAGAGATCAAGAGTGCCCTTAACCCTGGAGTCGCTGCTCTCATTTCACCTCATCAAGATTTTTTCTTTTTAAACAAAACAAAAAATAATACAAAGACGCTTCCCAGCACGACAAGGTACTTTGTACATATTTGTTAGTAAGGAGTGTGTACCTTGAAAAAGATGACCAGGGGGTCAGGTAGAATAGTGAAAAGTTGGTTGTGTGTTTTTCACCCTTAATCTCTTTTTTACTCATTACAGCTATACCTCACTTTTGCTTTTACTTGGACGGAGTGGAATCAGTTAGTGGGGAGCACTTTTGATTTGATTTATCTAGCCCACATCTTAGATCAACAGGTGCTGTTGATGCTTCCTGCAGACACCCTGGAGAGTTAGCAGATAAAAGTTGTTTGCTCAGATTCGTGTAAATGCCGTGGTTGTCAAACCCAAGAGGAGGTTATCTTTTTTTTTTTTTTTTGTGTGTGTGTATTATCTATGTCATCACATAGGCTGATCTCACCTTGTTTGAATGACAGTCACCATGGTAACATGTAGTGTGAGGCTGCTTTCCAGCCAGTTGTGCAGGCATTTGAGCATCCACACTGTTGATTTCCTTTTTTGCTGACTTATTGTTTTTGTCAATGTCACACCAGTTTTAATACTTTCATAGATTTCATTCATGCATTGTCCTGTTGTCTCAGAAGAAATGAAAATCATTACCTACCACCCATTTCTCCAGTCTGCAAATGTGACTGAATGAAGTGTCTTTTTTTTTTTGTTGTTACATTTTAAGAGCAAAGAGTTTTACAGAATATTGTCTGTGTTTTATCAGCAAAATAGTGGCCAATACTCCTACTGTTGATTCAGTCTTCCCAAGCTGACTGTCTTTGTCACCTCTCCAGGTCTTGTCAGGCTGTGCCATCATAGTTCGGGGTCAGCCTCGAGGTGGTCCACCCCCAGAGCGTCAGATCAATCTCAGTAATATCCGAGCCGGGGCCTTGGCCCGCCGAGCCGCACAGGGCCAGCCCGACACCAAGGACACACCTGATGAGGTGAGTGTTTGTACTAGGGCTGGGCGATATGGACCAAAAGTAATATCTCGATATTTTTTTAGCTGAATAGCGATGTATGATATATATCTCGATATTTTTTTCTTCCCAAAAGGTATAAACAAAAAGGCACTTCTGAGTCAAAGCTACATGTCCCAAATGTCACACAGGCATTTTTTATTAACATTCAGCTGTAGATGCACATGAGAAGTTGCTCAAAAATAAACTATTGGCATATTTAAATAATGCTTTTCAAATAAATTTATGCTTTTTTCCTCTATAAAAAAAGACTCACAGCTGTGCTACTGAGAAAAGATACAGAGCAAAATAGCAAAAGGCTGACTTATTCTTTAAAAAGCGAGTCTGGTGAAGTCTACTTCACTGGAAAGTGCTTCCTCCTGTGTGTACTCCTGTACATCTAGTACTCTGTGCAAATAACAAACATGTAACAGACTGAATGAACTAAACTCCATCCTTCAGTCAGCAGGGCTCTAGACAGGAAATCCAGACATATGCGCTGACGTATCACAGCAACGGGCCCACCCGCACACATAAAAGGCCCACTTCCGCTATTACGGTCACGTGACTTAATGTACAAACCTTCTGCTATCTAGTTGAGGTATGGCCAGGGACTCTTGGGGGTCCAGGCGATGCCTAAGCGTAAGAACGGACGCAGTACGAAGGCTGCATGTATACAAAACACGGCGACAGCAGAGGATTTCAGGGCTCCAAAACTCTCAAAAATTCGCTGATGTCACAGGGAAAAGTCGCTACATTTGTTGTGAGTCGCCTTTAAGAAGAGAAAAAAAATGTCGCCAGCGGGGTCTGAAAAGCCGCTACATCTAGCGACAAAGTTACTAAGTTGGCAACACTGCCACGCTGTCACTTCCTGCATGATTTACGGGTGAAGCGGTGAGGGAGAGAGGCGAGGCAGTGTGAAGTTGAGCAGAGACAAACTGGGAGAAGAGAGAGGTGAACTGGTGGATCTACAAGTACGGTTGTAACGCGACTATATCGATATGAACGATATTGTCTCATCTTGTATCTCGTATGAAAATATATCAATATTTCTTAAAAACTTGATATATCGATATACAGACATTACCACTGTGTGTTCTGCTGCCACTTTATGAAATCTGTTCATATGTCTTGAAGCACCATTGTTTATCTCTGCAGAAATTGACTGTTTACTACTGCGAAATCAATCAGCAAGAACTCACCAATGAATTTTACTTTGATATAGATTTATGATGAGCAATATTAGTCAAACTTTCAGAGGTTTACAATCCTGAAACTTGCTACTTCCATTTGAAGTGAGCCCGACTTGTCAAAAACAGCACCAGTATGCTACCAATAACAGTGTGTCATGGAAAAAAATCTGAGTCACTGTGTATGAGAATAACTGTAGGTCACGTGCTTATCAAGTTAAAGGACAAGTTTACATTGAATTGGCTGGCTCCTCTCAGAGGGGAAATATACATTTTCACAAAGAAGTTAACCAAATGAAACAAATCATTTGCATCTCTAACAGGGACATCATATTAGTAAACAGTTTAATCGAATCATTATTTTCCAATTTGTTTTAACATACTGAAGTAGCCACCACTGGCATTAAGCTGGTCTGGCATCTGTGAAGCTTGGAGGTTAAAAGAAGCGTAACCCGTAGTTGTTTCACCACTGGTTTTTGTTTAAAATAAAGCATTGCAGCTGCAGCCTTACCGTTTCTTTATGTTTACTGATACTGATGAGTCAAATGTCACCTTTTCTTGTGTGTATTGTAGCCATGGGCCTTCCAAGCCAGAGAATTCTTGCGGAAGAAGCTAATCGGCAAAGAAGTGTGCTTCACGGTGGAAATCAAGACTGCTTTGGGCCGGGAGTATGGCATGGTCTACCTGGGGAAAGGTGCACTATCACTTGAAAAACCATAAACTGGCCATAGTTGGCACTGACCAAAAAAACAAAGGAAAATTACTCATTTTAATTATGGTTCTTTTCACTTTAGTTTGTTTTTGCATTATAAAGCTATATTACAATGAGGAAGATATAGGTTGCCCTTTAGTAACTAGAAACCTATTACCCTGCCTGTTTTTTACCCATATCATTTTGAGACAGTACACTAAGCTAGACTAGTTTAGATAATAGATTTTTTTCTCTGTCTTCTTACTGTAGACATAACAGGTGAAAACATTGCTGAGTCTTTGGTGATTGAGGGCCTTGCCACAGTCCGCAGAGAAGGAATCAGAGGGAACAAGTAAGGTCCTTGGTTCTATTCTGTCTGTTATGTATTACTGATTGTTGGTTAATGAATGGTTAAATACGCAATTATGACTTGTACAGTTCTCAGAGCTTGAGATTAAAATAGAGGTTAAGGTCAAGATGGGCATGGCTGACACATAATTAGAGAGTACTTATGCAGTCATGTAATAATTTAGTTATGAATACTAAGTTCTCATGGTGTTGCTGTGGATGTGGTCCCATTGCATTGTGCCCGATGCCAGGTTTAATAATGAAGGGTTTAAAAAGTATGATGATCGATCACTAGCTGATATTTGGTAAGGTATTTGGTTACATGGGTTTTTTGATAATTACATGAGCTTATAATGAGTAATAAACTGCTCTGTCATGTTCTGTCTGTCTTCACAGCTCCACCATCAAATAAAAAAAGCTAGCCATATCGCCGTAGGGGCTGCCAGCTGTAGTACTAATGAGTTCTTCAACTGCTTATGTTTATACACCGTATGTGTAAACATAAGCAGACATGATAAAGCTAGAATGGCAGGGTGACAGTATTAGGAAGTGCACGATAGATTTGATTTCTGTGCTAAAATCATTTTGAGTTTTGTTTTAACCTTGTTAATGAAATGATTGGGCAACATATTCTCTAGTTGATATGCTTGTAAAAAAAAAAAAAAAAGAGTGCTAGGCATCTCTGCAGAAGGACTTTTGAAAACCCTGTTTCAGATCTGTGAAACCTTTTAGTTTAGTAATGAAAGCAAAATAAAAAATTTAAAAAAAATTACTCAGCATATTCTTCAGCCAGATGATGACAGCAGAGCAGGTCTAGACTTGGTCCAATTCAGAAAGATTTAGAAAATGCAAAGAAGTATGAACAAAACTCTATAAACAGGGTTAACCCTTTATTGCATAGGAAGTCAATGAAAACAATCAAAAGAAATTCCTGGTTCCTCTGGGAACGCCTCAGACATTGTCATCTATGTGCAAAAAAAAAAAAAAAAAGGAACTAGAAACTAAAATGAGGATGTGTTTAAAATAATGTAGTCAATTTTATCAACCAAGAAAAAAAATAAATATTTGGTGTGAGTACACTTTGCCTTTTTAAAAATAACTCCAGTTAATCAGGTACTGGTCAGGTAGGTTTGTATCTTGGGAGCACTTCCAGCTATTCTAAAACAGGTGGACTACTAAAATGTTGGTATGTTCCATGAGAAATTGTTACAAAGAGTAGGTTGTTGTTCTGGTCTTCTCTCTCTCTCTCTTTTTTTTTAAGCATTCAACTACTTCACTATTTAGTTTTTCATGAGCTGCTATGAACATTGATACTTTGAACTAAACAGTTTTTCAATAAGGCATGTTTATAAGAATGTAACAAGCAGCCCAGACATGGGATGTGTAACATTGCTGGCGTCATTGATCTGCTAAAACGACAGCATTGTCATTCAGACTAGGTCACTTTCAGCCTGTTCAGCTTCACTGCATTCATGCAAATGACCTGTGGCCACGGGCATTATCAACACTGACTCCAGCAACGTGTAACCAGACTTTAAAATGTTTAGATCTTTATGGCATTGTCATCAAGACTAACGAAAGTGTGTATATGTATACAAGAGAGCTGCCACAACTCCTCACTGTGGCTCAGATTAAACAATCTCTCTTTAAGACAGGGGTAAGTGAAAGTGCACCAGGTGAATGTTTTCATCAAAATAATGAGCTAGTATGTTAATATATGTGCATGCATTTGCTCCACCCTGGTAACTTTATTGTATAAGTAGCATGAACTGCCTTACAAGGTCAGACTTCGATTTTGCAGACGTGAAACTTTCAGGTGGCGTCTGAACAGAGAGCATGTTAATTACAGATTCAGTGGTTTGTATTACGTGTTATGGCGTCATAATTCAAGTATGCTGGCACAGCAAACCATAAGTGGGTCATTATATATGAAACTGATATTGCAGATGCTTTCCCTCAAAGACTGCCGGCCCAGTCAGTGCTATTGAAGTGTTTAATTTGCTTCTAAACACTTTGCACTTGGAACAAGGAGAAAATCACTTTTGGCACCATGAGGTAATCTTCTTGCTAAAGCTTATAGCAGTACAATACTGGGAAATCCGTGGGGAGATATACATAAGTCCTCAATTGGTAGACTGTAGAGAATTGAGATGGAGCCAGAGTATCCCAGATGGTGGCAGCATTACCCTGCTGCTACATCGATGTCTCTCTGAAACTCTTTTCTGCCACATTGCCCTTACGCAGTAATTCTCTAAATACACTTGTACAGGCAGTGCTATAGGACAAAGTGTTGTATATCCCCTCCAGTGGCAGTATTTGCACATTACACACATTACAAGCAATTTGACTCATGCTGCTACATTTGTATCTTCCAATATGAACAGAGATGATGTGACTATTTTGGCACTAATGACCTATTTCAAGCATTCTGTGCAATGGCCCATAACAAGTGCTAATGTAAATTATGCTTAAAGTGTAAGCTGGCATCATTTGGCCAAAGGGGAAGCCCATTACTCAGTGAGGACTTGAGGCCTTAGTTTTTCCCTGAGTGCACTAACCTCCAGTATCATTGCTGTTGGTGACTGGCTACATTGATCATACAAACTATGTTGTGATAATTATGGAGCTGATGATAATGATGATGGTTTTGGACAGCGTAGTTAAACATGTGTTCAGAAGCTGACTGCTGTAGCAGTGCACCACAGTAGGATGGGACTGTATTTAATACAATTTTAAGAAAACTTGATTAATTTTCAAGCACCACATCAGGACAAAAGGATTATTCCAAGTAACTTTTTTTTTTTTTTTATCTTTAGAAGTTAGAATTATGTTTGCAGTCAAATTTGTTCATCCTAAATATTGAAGCTGCCAGTGTCAGTCACTTTTTCAATACTTGACCTCATGGTTTGCATTTGGAGGATTCATTATTTGAATGACTTTTGCTTTGACTTGATCAGTCATAAAAATGCTGTCTGTAGTGCTGAACCATACGGGGACTGTAATGAGTTCACTCATCAATCTTGTCCTTTCAGTGTTGCATCTCAGTCTGCCACTTAGCCTGACTGCTTTTCTTTGTAAATGGTTAATCCATTTAGATGGCTAGACCCTGAAAATTGGTCAGATTCCACAGTGTTTCACTCCTCTTGTGAAATATTAAAGCCACAGGCGGGGGGGCTCTGACTGATTGGTTTATAAAATGCCAACCCACCAGAGCAGAAGGGAGTTACATTAACATAGAAACCAACTGTGCCTTCATAACCTCCCCCCCATTGCTTCTTTTTGACTGGAGCCCCAAAGGAATACTGGTTGAGGGGTGTAAATGTCTGAGGGATAAGCTGTTTTCTTCAAGGTCTCACTGTTCACAAGGAGTGGAGCCCTTCCAGTCAAGTACACTAGGGAGCAGGACTTCCTACAACCTCTGCAAACTGTACAAAGGCAACAGGGAACCGTTTACTAAGGTTCAGCATTTTTGTATCTGTTTAAGGTATTTTGGGTTGCACAATGGAGACACGAGGAGATGAAAGATTCAGCCTACAGCATGTTCAAATATAAGGGAATTGGAAAGTTTCTCCTTCGCCCTTGTTTCTCCAGCAGTCTTGCTCAGTATTTCACTCTCTTACCCATCAATATCTGTTTTTGATTTGAAGTAGTGTTGGTTGGAGGAGTCGCTGACCTAAAAAGAAACGGGTCTATTTGGAGACATGGATAAGTTTGCTATCATCTGCCTCCACACATGAAGTTATTTCTATATCTTAACCAACCTCTGCTTATGAGTTGCCCTCCATTTATTTTGTGGCTTTATTATTTTTAGTCAGTCTGCTTTCCTTGATTGCATTCTTAGTTTTTCTTTCTGTATCTTTGTAGCTTTCTGTTTCGGTTTGGTTCTTAAATACTAAGTAGCTTAAACAAAATTGACTTCTTACAGAAAAGTTTCACTGTTGTTGCTCAGTAAGCAAGAAACAGTTTCAATTCAATTTGAAGTTGGTAGCTAAATCAGTGTAGAGGGGAAAGTGAACTTGACTGCATTTTGGGCATGTGGCCAAAAGCCCAATTAGGAACACACACAGCTGGAAATCAGGGTGTGTGTGTCTTTATGTGTGTGGCATTTTAAATGTGAGCCACTTTGTTGCCTCGGCAAAGGGAAGCAAGACGTGAAAATTTCAGTTTCTCTACTGTTTATTAAAAAAACAAAACAAAAAAAAAACCAAACCTCTTGTCACAACCACAGCTCCCTTACCAGTCGGGTTAAAAAGGCCTGCTGGCCAATTGAAGTTCTGAATAATTAAAGTTGTGCAAGGCCCCTCAAATAGCATTAGGCTGCACAATTTAGGAAGCCAGCATGGAATTAATTATGGCGTTTATAGCCAGCTGTGTGGTTGCTTTTGAAGGAGCTGTTAAACACTGTTATTGTCGCTTCACAAAATGCTCAGATACATTTTTAAGCAGTTGTAATCTGGTCATCAGCTGGCTGCGGATAATACAAGAGTGCAGGTTTTCAGAACCAGTGCTCAACTTTAACAAAGCTAAATCCATGGCAAACCCATACAGTCCTGTACTTTTAATGAGCACTTTTCCATAGCTTGTGACAGTTTTGGGGGGTGGGGGTGGGGGACCTCGAGCTGTTTAATGAATTTGCAATAAAGTCAACATGACAGAAGTCAGTTGTTGTAATTGTAGTTATTGTAATGCTAATTGTTTGCCTATTGGTGTAGAGCTTTGGATGGGCAAGCCACGCTTTAATCCAGCCAGCATAAGCATGTTCAACTTAACAAGGGGAGCGACTCTACAATGAAAACCTTTTCTGCTTGTTAAATACAACGTGTGTGCCTCTCTCTCTAACCAGTGTGAAATTAATTGCAGCTTTTTAACAAGCTGAGCTAGTAATGGCTGTCAGAAAGGTTTTATGGCTCTCAGAGACCCTCTAATCTTTGTAGATGCTGTTTTTAACATATAACAATATTTAACTCAAGCTGTTACAGCTTGAATGCACCTGTGTTTTTTTTTTTTTTTAAAGTAATTTAATTTTCAAGGCTGGTGAGAAACCACCTATGAAAAGTAGCACTGCAGTTGTAAGGTTTTCATGCTGCATTACTTTTTTCACAGAAGGAAATCTTTCATAGTTGCCATGGAGTTTTCATTTTGGTCTCTTGTTTTGGTCTCGTTGTTAAAATTAGAGAAACTCAACTGCCCCTGCAGTGATGAGCCCACACACTGTGGCTGCGTTCAAGTTTTTGTAGAAGAGAAGGCTTGTAAAGAGGGGAAACATCTCTTGCATATTTTTTTTTTGTATTTAAAATGGCATTAAAAAGCTCATATGGATTATAGTCAGCTATGTTAGAAAGCTTCATAGTTGGTCATTCCTTGCATGTACAGAGAGCAACATATAGATTTTTATCACTCTAAGAGTGGTCACTCTTATTAATGTTATTTTTATTGTGTCTTAAAACTTGCCTTTTTTTTTGTATGTTCAGTCCAGAGCAAGCCAGACTCTGTGAATTGGAGGACCAAGCAAAGGCCTCCAAGAAGGGTGTGTGGAGTGAGGGTAGCGGGACACATACCACCCGCGACATCAAGTACACCATAGAGAATCCCCGCAATTTTGTTGACTCTTTGCACCAGAAACCGATCAATGGTAAGGACTTGTACCTGACACTTGGTGAGTGAAAGTTTGGCAGAGGGGGGGGGAAATCCCCATTACATATGACAGTATTAAAACTAGACTACATACATGTGTTTATTCAAATTACACACACTCTACATCAGGGATGCTCACATCCAGGCCTCGAGAGCGGGTGTCCTGCAGGTTTTAGATGTGTCTCTGCTTCAACACACCTGTGTCAAATATAGAAGTCATTAGCAGGAGTCTGGAAAACTTGACTGCATACTGAGGAGGTAATTCAGCCATTTGATTCAGGTGTGTTGGATCAGGGACACATCTAAAACCTGCAGGACACCGGCTCTCGAGGCCTGGATGTGGGGATCCCTGCTCTACATGTTAGTTATGATAAATAACTTTCCTGGAGCAGGAAAGTTTGGACAGTGATGTTTTTTTTTGTTTTTCCTTTCCTTTAATGACATGATCTGTAAGATTCTTCAGAAAAGCAGATCTTATGTAAAATTAAGATGTTCAGGTCATATCATCTTTATAAGGTAGCAGAAATCAGTTGTTTTGGCCTTAGCTATTTTGCTCTGACTATCCACTTCACGGCATGTAAGGGCACACAGTGAGTCGCTCTCCACCAGTTCGTTCCTTTGGTCTCTCATTTCGACCTACTCAAAGGATAATGTGCCACTCTATTTTCAGACTGCCAGGAACAGTGGTTAAGCTCATTTCACCACCCTTCTGCTGAATAGAAAAATGAACAAGTGGCACCATTTTTTTTTTTTCCATTTTTTTCATTTCTTGTTCTTACCATTCATGAGAATTTCAGGGCTATTTTAAAATTGGAGGCAGCAATCCAGCTGAAGTGTTCTAAATGTGCAAAGAGTTGCTGTGGTCGAAAATGGGTATGCCAGTTTCTCTCATCTGCTTATGCTGCTACCTGTTCCCATAGACATAAAATCATGTACATTCACACACGCTAGATAGAGAAACCTTTGAGACACTGCGTGAGCCCATTTCAGAAGATTATTTAGGTGTGAAATTCCTTTTCTAACAGTTACCTGAAAACCTGCCTTGAAGCCTGTTGTAATACATATAAATCTATTTCCTTTTTCTTCAAAGAAGAATGATCTGTACTGGGAAATTGTGATGCGTAATTTCAAGCTGACAACAGTCAAAGTATGAAAACTTAGTATAAAACATTCCTCTTTGCTCTCTGTGTGGTCAATTTGATACAGTACTTAGATGTATGAAGGGTGCATACTAAGGAATTATTCATTTTAATTAAGCTTTATTTATGAAATTGATATAGTGTTCTCAAGGGGCTTTAAATTATAAGTTCAAGTTAGAGAAAATGTCACCCCAGACAGTCCCTAATGAGAAGGCACATGGTGACAGTGGTGAAGAAGAACTCCCCTTTAACAGGAAGAGCAAAACCAGGATCTCATCTTTCACAAACAACTGCGAGAGGGAGGAAAAAGCGGATAAAATAGACTATCAGAGAGAGTAGATTAAAGCTGCTTAATTTTAGCACAAGTTCTAATCAGTTATTTTGAGCCGTGCTGTTTTCTTGATTATTCAAAAGCTTAAGCATCATACATTTTAAGCATTATACACATTGAACAAAAGTGTCTCTTTAAGGGATTTCCTTGAACTTAATATAATTCAAATAAAAATAAATAATCCTTCTGCAGCTGCATCTACGGAAACCCTGTTAGTATAGTAATTAAAATAAAACAAAAAGGTAATTGATTGCAATATGACACATAAATGCATGGAGACTCAACAGAGGGGAGTGAAGGAGAAGTGCTTAGTGCATCATCAAGTCCCTCCGCAGCCTGCACAAATATCAGGGATGTTTCAGGGACAACTGATCCAGCCCCTAATTATAAGCTTTATCAAAAATAAAAGTAAGGAATTACAATATATCTGCTTAGAAATAACCAATGGATAGAATAGTTTTTCAGCGTTCCTAATTATGACAGCATTGCGCAGATGAAAGCAGGTATGTCTAGTGATTTGCTAAATGTGCGAGACAAAGAACATATCACGGTCAAAACTGACTCCAAAGTTCCGCAAAGTAGCGATTATCATGTTGGTTGTATTTTTTATTTTTTTCCAAAATCATTTTAAGCTGAAGTTTACGAGCTTGATGTTACTTCTCAGGGTGTGAAACGTATTCCAGCTCATTTTAACCAGCATGAGCTCAAGCTGATCACAGCCTTTTGATGTCACGAAGAAGAAAGTGTTCTTTCTTTAAATCTACAGCGGCGGGGTTTTAGGAAGTGTCACTTTTATGTGGCGTTCAGTCTGTAGCTTTCTCCTCTCAGAGAACAAACCTTGATTGAACCATTTCAGTCCCACTGTTCAGTAAATCACTGCGTTGTTTTCAGCTGGTTCCTGTTTTGAATTCAATAATGGTTGCCCAGTGTGCTTCTCTGAAAGCATCAGCAACTGGGTTGCACCCTGGATCACTGATAATTCACTCCTAGATTAATAGATTTCAGTCTGCATTTTCCTAAGCCAAGAGTTATGTAATGTAGTTTTTTTTTTTTGTTGTTGACTTAAAAATAATTAAGTTTAAGATGAGAACGTGAGGAATTTAAACACATCATAATTTTATGTTGTCTTTTCTCCCCTCAGCCATCATTGAGCATGTGCGAGACGGAAGTGTTGTTCGTGCGTTGCTGCTTCCAGATTACTATCTGGTCACTGTTATGCTGTCTGGTATTAAGGTAACCACCACTTCTTTGTTTTACATACAGTTACATGCTACGTACTCTATGAATTTTTGTGCATTTTAAACATTTAGTCACTGCAATCATTGTTAGGGGAGTGTAGTAACAACACGTAGTTAAATAAATGCCATAAGGTTATTTTTTGATAGTTCTTCCACACACCGCCTTTAAAATTCTTTTTTAAATAAGTCATATCTATCTTTCTGTCACTTCCTTTAGTCTGTTTGTTCTTGAAGTGCCATTCTTGCACATTTGCCCATCAGTCTCTTTCACCAAGTCCAGCTTTGCCAATGGATCACTCAAGATAAATAATCTTTTTCATCACCTACTTGAAGATATTTCATTTCTTTCAAGGTGTTCTTTATCTCATTGTTCAAAGACCTGTCTGCTTGTCTCGTCCATGGTGCTTATATTTGTCTGGTGCTTTGCCACACTTAAGAGGAGATTAGAGAGAACATGTACAGCAAGGTAGCAAGGTGACAGCAGGCAGAGGGGAAAAAAGTTTCTTGCATTGTAGATTTAAACAGTTGTACTTTTTAATGCAAAATATAGATTGAGTGATGCATGAGTAATCTGTTTTTCTTTTTTTGTCTCTTTTCTTTCAGTGTCCCACATTCAAGAGGGAAGCAGATGGTACAGAAACACCAGAGCCGTTCGCAGCAGAGGCCAAATTCTTCACTGAATCCCGTCTTCTTCAGCGAGATGTTCAGATCATCCTGGAGAGCTGCCCCAACCAGATCATACTGGGCACCATCCTTCACCCGGTAAAACACTGGAATCCGTAACTATTGGTGTCCTTGTTATTAATTCTTAGCTTTTTGTTTTATTCTTTTTAACTGTGCCCATTTTATTTTGTCTCAGAATGGTAATATCACAGAACTCCTGCTGAAGGAAGGGTTTGCACGCTGTGTGGACTGGTCCATGGCCGTTTACACCCAGGGAGCTGAAAAACTCAGAGCTGCTGAAAGGTATGCACACTTGCAGTTGGTTGCGAACAGAAAATATGCATAGTTAAACAGAGTGATCACGTTTTTCAAAGTGAAGGCAAAAAAAGTTAATTTATCAAAAGTTCTTGATAAACTTGAGTAAACGATAGATGGATTGGTCACAGGCCAACTGTCATGCAGAAGATTTGGTTCAAGAAATCACTGATTTGATGCAAGCCAAATTCTCCAGAATCAATTTTGTAATGTTTTCCAGCCAACTGGATATTATTTAGTCACTTTATTACCTGATACCTGACTAAAGCAGTCCCCCCCCCCTCCTTGCCAGATCTGCTAAAGAGCGCAAGGTCCGGATCTGGAAAGACTATGTGGCACCGACAGCCAACTTGGATCAGAAGGACAGACAATTTGTAGCCAAGGTGAGGTGATTTGTTGTCTGTCTATCAGTGATAAGTGACTTGAATCTGTTTATTTGATCATAATTCTTTTTTAATTTTGAAACTTCATGTGGATTATTTTGCTTCATCTTTTTTTTGGGGGAGAAGGCAGGTAGACTGTACCATATAGACATTGTTAAGCATGTGTAAGACTTGTATTTGGTGCTTAAAGGAAGCCAGGAAGGCAGCTCCCCTTGCATTAACAATTCGATGCCTTCTGCAGCATTTCCAATTTTCTTTCAGCATCACAGCAAAAGCATGAGCACTCTGATGCTTCTAATGAATTATATCTTCCTGACACCTCTTATTTTTATGTTTACACACCCCACTGAATATATAGAAAAAAATTAAATCCCCACAGTAAAGGTACAAGGAATGCTTAACAGCAACCTTGAAGCAATCCCCCGGCAAATTAGTGCCAAAATGCTGGCGCGTGCTGTAGCAGCGGCAGAGAACGACCCCAAAAGCCAACAACTAGAGATATTAGTTTTGGAGGTTATTGGCCAGGGCCTCGGGAGAAAAGAAACATCCGTAATATCAAGTACAGTGGGGGTGCAGTCTGTCCTAAATGTCAGAACATTTTGGTTCAAACCCAATAAGACTGACTCCTTGATACATTTGGTAATACAGCCTAGCCTCATTGTCATCATGAGATACGATATTGCAGGGCAGTAGTAGTAAAGGAACTCTAGCCTTAAAACCTCAGCTTTAAATGTGGCCCCCTCTGAGCATATTGACTAGTTGCACCCCTACCTTCCCCTTAGTTAATATATATTTTTCTCTCTGGGAATGTTAAAAAAAAATTGAGCCAATTGAAAGTTTGTCTTTTGTCTGCATTTTCTCCCTCCAGACCCCAAACTTTTAAGACCCTGAAAAATTCACGGCTTGCCTGAGGGTTGCATAAAAGGTGTTGCTTTGGCAATCTGCTTACAGAATGGTTTTGATAAACCGCACAAGCATATAGAAGGCATGAAAAGAAAACTGTGTGTATGTATATTTTTTTTCCTGAGTCAGAGGGAAGAGGATCGAGAGAGGATAAAACATTTATATTATCAGCGTGAGCTGCGCTCAGATCTCTCTGAACCCCCTCAGTAAAAGAGGGTTGAATGTGGGCAGTGTGGGAATGAGGGAACATTTGGTGGTGAGCTCAGGGGAGGGTATGAAAAGCAGTCATAAAGAATATAAAATAAGAGGTAGAGGGTTAAAGAAGACACTGAAAGTGTAGGTTTGTGTGGAGAGGTATAGGATCAAAGCACATGAATAGTCAGTCTTTTTTTAATTTTTTTTAATTTTTTTTGTTTTGGCTGGTGCAGAACTGCACGGCTCATGCCCCCAGTTAAACTGTGATGGACTTTTACATTTGTTTTTCAGGACACTTCTTTGTTCTTTACTTACCTTGCAGCTGTAGCTTGCTCAGTGTCAGCTGCTTGGCTAGTTTATTTAGGGATCAGATTATATATCGTACTATGTGCATTCAACTGCTTTTTATAACTTAAATGCTGTCTCTATTAGATTGCAAAGTAATTTCAGTGGGTGATAAGGCTATGAAATGGTAGGACCATGAAAGTCTAAAAATGTTGCCAATGGTAAAATTCCAGTATTAAAAATTGACATAATGGAAAGTGTCTTGTTGACTCTACAGCTAGTTGAACTCTTTTAAAACTAAGTACATCTTGGACAGGCTAAAGTTACTCAGGCCTGTCATTGCCCTTCTGCACTCGTCCCTGTTACTTTTGTCGGCACCTAATGCTGCAATGCACCCACTCTCACAAGGACACTTTTATCCATCAATCCCATCATCATACACTCCTCCCTTCTCCTCATCCACTCTACTTTTCACTTCTTATTACCTGAGTGATGGATAGAGTGGAGAGACGCAGCAGGTCCAGTCCCCACAAGTCAATCCTGCTGACGCATCTTCCTTTTTGACTGTCTCGACTCTCTCTCCCCCTCCTCTGCTGGGACTAAGGAATAGGAATGTAGGCCATGTCCCAGTAGTACCCGCTTTCTCCCCCAGGTAACCACTGACTTACAAGGTGATAGACAAAGGGTGATGTAGTGTAAAGCCCTTTGCCAAGCTCATCACTGGCTTGTCAGGAACACTGCTAATATTAGGTCATCCAAATCTATAAGAATTGTGGATGTTTAAGGTGTCTGGATTCACAGTCTCTCCAGCCTGGGAGTTTTAGTAGTTACATAAAGATATTTTCTGATCAGTGTTGGGAGTAAAAGTACTTTGGATGTACTTGGATGAATGTTCTGTTAAATGTAACGATGCAAAGGCACAAAATGTAGTGAGTGAGTATGCCTTAATACTGTGTTTAAGACAGAAGGGTAGCACGTGCGCTGCTCTTAAACTAAGACAAACCAGGCTTGATGATGGCTGACAGTGTCTTAAAATTAAAAATACATATTTTTTGGTGAATAATAAGAGAGACTTTTGGTCTAAGTAAATTCTGCGAAGTTGCGAGGCAGTGTTAAGTTAAAAAAAAAGTTATTCTGGATTATTTGTGTCTCTTTCAACATAGAGGCGCTCTAAAGTGTTGCATACTCATTAACTTCTTACAAGCATCCTGTGGCTACACTAAGTGCCATAACAGTATTTGATTATTTATGTTTAACTATGTCATTTGGAACTTGCATCTACTGCTGTCCTGATGAAAGCACTGCATAGGCGTTGCTTTTGAGGAAGGTGATCTGACATGAGTAATGACTAAGTCCCGACTAAGCCCGTGTTCGGCCATGTAGTTAAAACCAACTGAATAAATGTGAGTGTCAACAAGCACATTCCCCGATGGAGGTCAAGAGCCTCCTTGAACAATGACTGATCTTGACCACTGCAGATGTCATGTCATTGTTAGACAGAGGGTGGCAGTAGATCTCCACCTTTCAAGTAGCAGAACAGACCAGTGAGTCATGCTGCCAGCCTGTTTGTCTTCCCTGCCTGCTCGCTCAACCCTCATGGCAGCTAACTTTCCAAAGAGTTTTTGCTCTATTTTTCTATCTATTCTCCATCTTTTCCTCTGTCTCTGTTCCTGTGATATTTGCTGTGAGATTACACTCTATCTCCCTGGCTCGCTCCATCTTTCTGTTCGTCTATCTTGGTGTGTGTTGATCTGTCCTCCTTCGCCTCTCTCCTCTCGCCTCCTCCAGCTGATAATTAGCCAGTAAATGCTGAGCCGTTTTTTATTCTGCTCCTGCCACATTCTCTCTCTTGCACTTTATTTACTTGGGCAGGCCACAAAATGACCTTGTTACAGTGTGAATTTGTGTAGGCCGGCGCGTGCATGTGCGCGCGTCTCCACGTGCATGCACGCTTCCCCTCGCACTTACTCATTACACCTCTCCCCTTCTCCGTCTCTCTCTCCCTCCTGCTCCCTAAGTCTCTGTATCTCTCCCACTCAGCTCAGTGATTAGTGTATGATGTATTTTGGCTGCGGTTGCGGGCAGCCTATTTAGCATGTGGGCTGGTCTAATTTCTGTTCTCTGGTGGCAAAATGCAATGGCAGTCTGATTTGTTTTCATGGAATAATGAATCTCCCAATGAGCCTAATATACCTGGATTTGTGTCTGCAATATAAACACAAAGTTTCAAGTTTTTCCTCAATTTTTGGTTGTTTTTTTTTTTTGTTTTTTTTTTTTCTACCACAGCTGCAGCCACACAAACACCCACACAGTCCAAATTGCGGTTGATACATGGCTCAGACCTGCCTCTCTCATTTTTGAGGACTTTTGTGAACGGCCTACATATGAACTCTGTTTTGAGTGATGATGAGGCCATTTAATGCATGTGTGGGTGGCTACATGTGTAGGGCGATTGATTTCTCAGTCTGTTGCAAGTGGCCTACTTAAAGGCTCTGGGTTTGGATGCCTTCTCCATCTAAATCACATTATACCCTCAATCTGTCTTCTAACCAAAGTGAGCACATGCGCATTGAAAGCCACAAATATAGACTAGGTTCTTAGAAATATTTGCTTCACCCTTCATTTTTAATGACTTGACATGAGTACACATTTCTTTGAGATTTATAATTTATTGACTACATTAGCAGATTCCAGATCCCCCTTCTGAAGTTCTGAGTGCTTTTGTGATTTTTCTGTCATTGGGAAGACATGTTGTAGTTTTCTAAGCGATCACTTTTGAACATCCACACTTACTTCTGAACTGTAGTTGCTCTAAACTCCCCCTGGAACAGAGAGAAATAACATTTAAATGCCAAACATAAATTAGTCTGTGTGTTTAGTTACACTTCTAAAGGTCTCCAGAACAAAATGCTGCCAGCCAGTAGTTGGTTGAACAACTGTGTAATGCTCTGCCAGTCTATCTTTAACACGATGTTTGTGTTTTAAAGCTTTTTTTTTCTTCCTCTTGCACTCTTGTCTCCCTCTTCCACCCTCCCTCTTTCCCTGTTGCCAATCCCCGAGATAGCAGAACGTCCTCGCCCTGTCCTCCAAATCTAGCTGGCCCACTGGGATGCCTTAGCTTGCTAACTTACTCATTCACTCAAGGATCACTCTTTCTTACCTCACTCTCAGTGCCTTCTGCTCATGACAGCACACAGGGTGCACTGTCACTCTCTTTCTGCCTTTGAATAGATCTCTTCCTCTCCATTTATCATTTGCTTGCTCCTTCACTTCCCATCTTTCTGTCAGTCTGTCTGCTTACTCACTCAACAAAAAATGCAACGCCATTCTTTTTCTTACTCCAGCACTCCCACTACCCTGCATGTGGATGTGTAATTACCCCAAGGATTTAAGTTTTTGGACCCTTAAATTGACTTCTAATTGAGTTTCATGTTCCTATTTTTGTGCTTTGCGCTCACCTAATCACATTCCCAACCTTTTTCCGGGCTGTTTTTTTTAAAATTTATTTTTTTATTTTAACCCTTTCCTCTCTTGTGTTCTTCTGTTCCCTGTAGGTGATGCAGGTGGTCAACGCTGATGCCATGGTGGTCAAGCTTAACTCTGGGGAATACAAAACCATCCACCTGTCCAGCATTCGGCCCCCCAGGATTGAGGGAGAGGTACCAAAAAAAGCTATCTTTGCTTGCAATGAGTGGCTACTTGTGACTTAAGGAGTGAGTGAATGTAGTTGTCTGAGTGAAAGCTTTGTGTCCAGCCAATGGCTGCTTTCAGGGCAGTCTTCACCTAAGTTCAGTTACTAAAACAAAAGCTACACAATTATGAATATCTGTCCATCTCTCTGTGTTTAATTCTCATGGCCTCTCCTCTTTTCTTTGCACAGTAGTCTAATCCCACAGTCTTTTAGAAAGAGCCTAATTCTGACCACTTGGTGGCGCCCCTGCAGTTGGGGCATAAGCAGACACACTGAAACACTAGTACACACCCAGTGGTTGCAGCACTGCAGAGAGTGAGGCAGATCGATTCCCCCCCCTTTTTTTCCTTTCCTTTCACACGCTCTTTCTTCAGAATCACTTCAGTACTGAAAACACACAAATACATGCTTACACACGTATACCTAGTGACAACTGGGAAAATACTAATTGATACAATATGTGGTGCCCTAAAATAAATAAATAACGAAGAAAAAAACTGCTTTGGCTGCTCGGGTACGTCGACAGTCTGCTGTGCTGGTCGTCTCTCCTTCCTTACCTCCCTAGTCCTCAGCTCTCATCAGGGAATTTCGTAGTGAAAACATAGAAAAAAGCAGTCCTTTTTTATTACTCTTTTTTTTCCTCTTTACTTAACACAGGTGTCGAGTCCTTAAATTGTTTTCTTTTTCTAAATAAAGATACCTGAAAATATCCGTCTCATTCAGAAGTTTTGACTGTCATAACAATAGTGTGGGGGAGTTACATATTCAAAATAAAACCCTTTCTCCACACCCGAGGCTGTTTTGACCATCATGCTTTCAGTCAGCAGAGTCTTTACTGTCATATCCATTTATATAAGCAGCCATTACATTTTCCTCTTCAAAATGTATGAGGCCAAAGGGGGGTGTGGTGCTTTTGTCTAGGCAGGAGTTGTAAAAGTCAGCTTACAGCCTGCCTCCAATAACCCTTTTTTATCTTTTCTTCTGTTTTGGTTGTTTTGGGTTTTATTGACTCCCTCTTTCTGCATCCTGTCTGTTTTTTTTTTTTATTTTTATGGTTTGCTCTTTCCTGTCTTTTCCTTTTTTATTGTCTTCTAAGTTTGGTTTTTATTCTCTGTCCTCGTCCCTCCCCTTCCTTCGCTCTCCCCTGGCATCGCTGGTGCCTCCCATCATTAAGATACTAGTACTTTGTATCTTCCCTCCCTCCTTCCTTCTGTTCTCTTCTCCTCCCTGTGCTCCACAGTCACTTTCTGCTCTCCTTTCCCTCCGGGTGTGCTCACTGTGGTCAGATTGTTGACCTGTGCCATCGCCCTTCGTGTGTATTTATTCTCCTTCGTTATCTGTGGTTGTAACAAGCTTGTGGGCAAAAGCTTCTCCATTTTTGTCTCTCTCCTCTTCTCTTGTTTGCTAGATTACACGGCATTTGCTTCTAACTTTTCTCAGTGCCTCTCTTTATTCTGTCTGTCGCTCTGTTTTTTGTTTTTTTTTTTCCCTGCACCAGATGCTTCAACAGTATGTGTTTTGTGCTTCATTACACTGTCGTATGTTACAGGGAGCCTGGGAGAGTGAGCCCAGATGTGAATGTTTGTGTGCATTGTATTGGTGTTACATTGGCACAGCACTGTATCGCTTTTATCGCACTTCATGCATGTTTAATTGTGTGGCCGTGTGTCAGATTATTGTGCAAATACCCATATTCATCAAAATTTGTTTGCTTTGGGTACTGGCTCACTGAGCTTTGTAGAGTGAAATTTGTAGGAGACTGGATAAAATTTTACTTAATGTCCATCTTTAATTTTACATTACCTTCCCAATTTGTTATCAAGTCATTCTCTCAAGTTGTTTTTAAATGGATTCAAATTTATTAGAACTTATTTGTTGCACTTAAACTAACAAAATAAGCCGTCATAATATCTAAAGAATAAAGTAAAAGCTATATAATTCCCTACAAAGTTTAAAACATGGAAGTTATATTTTGTATATCATGAGCATATTCTCATTTTGGTGGTTTTGCATATAAACTGCTGCTATGTTTTAGTTTTCCATGAGGGTTATTCGCGGTGCTGCTGCTGGTGTCATTTGTTAGCTTGTTATTTCTGTCTGTGAGCTAAAGAGCTGCCTGCATGTCTCTAATGCTGTTGACTTAGCTTTGAATGTTGTCGCTATGGCAGCAATACAGAGTTTTGATATGTTTTCAGAGACTGTGATGAGCTCTTTGACTTCAAGGTAGAATGTAACAAGAGAGAAGGTCTGAAACGTCTGATTTCTTAACTTGTTTTTTTTTTTTTATGTCTGTGCATGCAATAGGGAATTTTATGTCCTGTCTCATTTGCAAACTGGCCCTGTGTATGACCACTAAATTAGGCAAGTGAGCTGTTATCTTAAGTGAGCAGGAGAACTTAATTTCATGCCCTGTCCACACACCTTTACAGACGCAGATGTAGCTGTTCCCCTTCAGTTATTAGAAGCCATTCTGGACATTGTAATTTTCCCTTCATTACTGTTGCTTGAATGATTTAGAAAGCCAAAAGAATATTGTTTGACACTTCCAAATATTGGTGCTCATCTGTATTCCGCTTGTAAAGAAGCTGAAAACGGCTTTCGTAGCTAAAAGCTGTGAGGAGAATATTTCCACACTGGGGGGGGGAGCCTCATTTTGTAGAGTTCTTACTTTTGGGAGTGAGTCTTAGCTGTAGGTTAGGAGAAGGAAAGGTCAGACAGGTACGTCTCAGTTGGAAGGTCTACACACACTGACATCATGTTGGCTAACATCACCAGTGAACTGTCTTCTTGCTTACAGTGCAGCAGGCAGTCATAAAGACATTGCCACAGTTTGAGGCGCAGCTTCAAAACACACGCACAAACAGACATGCTTGGTTAGGCTGCATTAGCCTATGTCAGGAAACATCTCGGAAATTGGCGTCAGAGTGTCTGCAAACTGATTATGATAAGAAGTGATATATATGGGTTTAGTAGCACTGTAGCCCACAGGTAAACCTCTAAGGAAATGAACTCAGCAGTTACACCCGTACATTAGAACTTAAATGTCAAATTATTCATTACTGTATGACTTTTACATTGTATTATATCTAACTGAAGAACTGAAGAGTAGGCTGTTTACTCATAGATCCTTTAGATTTATTATAGTCATATTTGCAAATAGTAACATGGCCTTTATTTAGCAGTCAGAACAACTCATTGTGAATGAACATGCTTTAAATAGTGAACCAAACTCAGTATAACACACTTTAGTATAGTTTTCATTACTTTGATGTTTTTCTTTTTCCTCAGTACTTTGGGTAATATAGGATGACATACAAACTACAACATTTCTGAAGAGGTTTGCCATTAGATTCATGTCACGCAGCATGCTTGGCCAGGCCAGAGTTTTCACATTTTTTCTCCTTAGGAACTCTTGTGTGATTTTGGCAGTGTGCTTTGGATTGTTATTATACTGGAATATTTCTCCTCTGCCAAGCTTCTGGAGACTGAGAGTCATCTCATCACCCAGTTTTTTTTTTTTTTTTTTTGTTGCTATGTCCACGGGCATTCATTCTGTCATCTTTAAATGCAATTTTCCCAAGCACCTTTTGTATTCCTGCAGCCCCTTGTCATCACAATCCTGTCTCTGTGCTTCACTGCTGAGACGATGCATTCAGGGTTGTAGTGCTGGTCAGATTCATGAAAATCATGCTGAGCTGAGCAGGTTTGTTCAGATGAGGTGAAGATAAAAGCCATGTTCCCAAAGTCATCAGCTTCTTTTCATGTTCTTTAGTAAAATGTAATGTTGCAGTTGAAGTTGAAGAGATCACCTTTATGCAATCCTTTGCTCCGTCTTAGTTATCACAGAAGCTTCCTTTCTATTGCCATGTTCAACCATGATGAACAGATGCAGATGGACACTGGTCCATAACTGAGAATGTTCAGGTACTCGGAGGTCCTGTCCATGCAGTTGCCTTTGATTGCAGCGTCGAAAGAAATAATACAATTATTAAGGTGTGATACACTTTTGAATCATTTGACATTTAAGTGGTATTGCACAGGGCTGTGCTTCTTTGTGTCGTTCATGTACTGTATGTGTTGCGTTTTCTAGAGGTCTGTGGGGATTGTGTTGTGCCAGTTGTCATTATTATCTCTGTCTTGATGTGTTCGTGCCCTGTTGAACTGTGTATTCTGCAACAATGCCATTTATGTTTGTGTGTCAGGTTGTGTGTACTTTTTTGGGAGTATGGAGACCAGATGCAATGTACCAGTGCAATGATGAACTGTGACAGTTCCTGCCAAGTCCCTGTCCTCCTCCCATCGTCTGTGGTTCGTTTTAGTGTCCTAACGCCACATCTCCCCCGTCCTCTCTAATGACTGTACTAATTGTGCTCAGACTGGCAGATTAGTTGACCAGTGGCATCTGTTTGCAGAAAAAATAGGATACAAAGTTCCTCATTTGGTCTCACCCCATCCCCCCACCACCACCCCAGCACCACCCTCCTTTGCCTTTTTCCTTTAATTTTGGTTCTTCTCTGCCCCTCCCCAGTGTGTTATTTTCAGCTCTGGAGTTGGAGTCAGCTTTTTCCTCCCTCCTTTCTCTGTTTTTTTTTTTTTTTTTTGGCTCTCTTTCTCCATTTCCTTTCATGTGCAGCAGGACAAACCTAGTGTAAACACGAGTGGGGAGATACGTCTATACCACTGAGTGACTCACTGTTTCACCCACTCACTCACACTCATTGTGTTTGGATGTGTTGGTGCGTTTCTGCTTTGATGATACGTGCATTGAGTCCCAAGTGTTTGTGTATGTGTGTCTCTTTGTGCATTTTTAATGTGTATTTGTGTGCTTATGCGGTTTAAGTAGGGTTAAGGACGGTGTTGATGGAGCACAGAGAGCAGTCAACTCACTCTTCTTATACTGTATACAGCAGCATGATGAATACGGCTCTTACATACAGCCCTCCCTGCTTGTCCAACCTCCCTGTCGTTCACCTCAGCCAGATTGTTCAAACCTGTGCTGAAACTGCCATATTTACAGGAATGCTAAATGTGATTCTCTACAAATTCAACACATGCAAGGCATGTTGCATGCAAAGCATGTGGGCAGGATACAGTCTTTTTCACATTGTTATACTTTTTAAGTACTTAGAAGTCAGAATCTGTTAGGAGGAGTGCATATGCTTTGTAGTCTGAGGCATTTGACATATTATTTTGAACAATACTTACGCAGCAGGATGGTTTACCATTGATTGACATGACAATAATAGTCAGGACATCAAGGTCTTTAAAAAATCTTACAGGTAGTAAGCTAATTATCGACTGTAGCATAATGATAGTTCAGTAAATAGGGGCACAATTTCAAAGGAAGCTCGAGTATTAAATTCATCCAATTATTTCAAGTTTGTGTGAAGACGAGGCCAATACGGGAATATTTGTGTTGATTTTCTGTGGCTTTCCAGAACCCCATTGGGATGCATATTCAGTATGCTGTGTAACAGTTGAAGCATAATTTTTTGAAAATTAGATACAGATTCTTTAAAAAGAAAGTCATGCTCATTCAGATTTGGTAAAGAATTACGGCGATGGAGCTGTATAATTACCAAATCTTTGAATAGAAAGGCTCATTTGCTGTCTGCTGTGTTTTTGTGTTTGACACATTATCTTCTCCTACTCCACTCATTGTTTTGGTTTCCTCCCCCTCTCCCTCCTCCTGACTTCTGTCCTCATCCTCAAAATCCTATGTCAAGCAATGTGTGCGCTCAGAGCGTGCCTAAAAGCCTGGCAAGAAATGCTTTGACCTCAAGATTGGTAGCACAATGACAAGGGAAGAGGATCACCCTTCCAGTGATTCACTTATATGCCACTGGGTGGGTGAGAAAGATTGGGAGCTGCTAGTATTCCCTCATCATCATTTTTTTAAATTTTTGGCCTCATTGTACTTTTTAGATGTCCCTGCCTAAAAAGTAGGGGCTTTGCTTACTCTTGTTTCTGTGTGAGCGCTAGAGAGGATGGTATAGAAGGAGATGCATTAGAAGATTATCAGAAAGCTGTAGGTTACTTTATTGAGTCACACCTTTTGAACAGAATTTGTTTAGATAAAGGTCGTTTATAGACGGGGGCTTTCTGTCTGAGATAGGTGCTGTATTATCCAGCTCTGAACCCCCAGTAGTTGAATGACTTTGGCTTTATCGTTTTCTTTCTTTCTTTCTGTCTGTCTGTCTGTTTTTCTGTCTGTCTGTTTTTCTGTCTGTCTGTCTGTCTTTCTGTCTGTCGTTGTCTGTCTTTCTGTCTGTCGTTGTCTGTCTTTCTGTCTGTCGTTGTCTGTCTTTCTGTCTGTCGTTGTCTTTCTGTCTGTCGTTGTCTTTCTGTCTGTCGTTGTCTTTCTGTCTGTCGTTGTCTTTCTTTCTGTCTGTCGTTGTCTTTCTTTCTGTCTGTCGTTGTCTGTCTGTCTTCTTTTCTTTCTTTTTGTCTGTCTGTCTGTCTGTCTTCTTTTCTTTTTTTAACATGCGGCACTCCAGTTAATCAGTCTGTCCATCATTCTGTCCATCTGCAGGGCAAGTGTGACCGTCTGTCTGCTTAAAAACACACACACACACACACACACACACACACACACACACACACTTACACATTAAGTCGCAGTGCAGTTCTCTCATTCAAGCAGCCAGTGTGGTGATTTAAGTCACAGTTTGTGTTTGAATTTATTATTAATAGCAGAACAATCTGAACATGGGCTGAAACCTGTACCAGCTGTCCCAGTATATTTACCTGTGTGGTAGCAGCTAATCATGAATTGAGTGGCTGTTTGTTTTGGTTGCACTGCGGGTAATTTCATTGTGAAACACAGGCTTGTTTGTTGTGTCTGTTGTGAAATCAATTCAAGTCAGTTTAGCAATGACTTATTCATATTCTGCATGAATTTTGGATTGTATGCTATAACCAGCAAAATATATATATATATATATTATATATATATATATATATATATATATATATATATATATATATATTGTAGTGCTATCCTCTTTCTACCCAGCCCACTTCAGCAATTTATTGTTTATGCATGCATATTTTAGTAATGTTAATGGGCATACAATATTAAATGCTGACTGTTTGTCCAAGGCTCCCTTTGCACTGCTTAAAAAAATAACATCCACCTTGTCTGGGACACATGCATGGTAGTGTATTTCTCTCAAGAGAAAGGAAAAATAGACCCTCCACTCAGCTAAATTCAAAACTAAGCCCAAGAGATCAAAGATTTTTTTAACACTGTTTTGTTCTCCAAACCCCCCCCCCAAAACCCTCCTACATTAAAGAACTCATAAACTAAATTGAAGTGCCATCAAGAGACTGCCAAACCAACAGGCGGCGATATAACCTAAACCCCAAAGCCATCTTGGCCGAGCAGAAGCTTGTCAACATGTCAATGCTGCACACAGTTTCTGAATATCTTGACCCCAGAAGGAGTTATCCAAAAGGTCTGTTTTCAGTGACCTAAAATTGTTTTGGTGTGTGGAAGAAAGGCCAAAATGCGGGGGGGGGACCTCTGTGTGTAGACAGAGCCCCAAGCCTAATACTGTACGCTCCCCCCAACACCAAAGCCAAACATCACAACATGTGACATGCTCCTGAGTCATGATTTCACCCTTGACGTTCCAGAAGCTGCAAATGCTCCCAGCAGTAGCATCTACACATTTGCAGCCCAGACTCTGCAGCCCTGTGACACTGTACAAGTCAGCCAGCGCCATCCCTCTGCAATAGTCAGAGATGATTCCTGAGCTGTAGCGGGTAATTTAGAATGAAGGGAATTTACCCCAAATAGCACAAAACTCCCCCCGAGGACACTGAGAGCAAACTGTTCTTAGTGGGTTATGGCTGAGACAAAGCAGTGACTCTCTCCTCTCTGTAACCTTCCTGCAGCTGCATAATAATGGTTTATGGCAGAGCCTGACCGATAGTGACTTTTGAGGCAGATACAGTACATATTTATGTGGAATAAAAAACATTACGATATAGCTGCCACTATGGTCTACATTCTCAATATCACATACATAGAAAGTGTGATACAAAAGTATGTTGCCAGTTTTTAAATGGAAGTTATGCTTATTTTAACTCCATGTTTTTTTTTTTTGGTTTAAAATTCTTATTTATCTCATACTAAGTCTTGATGCAGCTTCTCAGTTAATCTGCTGTCTGAAACAAGCTATCTTGGCTCCCTTCCATCTGCCTGTAAGCTGGCTTTTTTCTGATAGGCTGGCCCTTGCAAACAAGACACTACAAAAGCAAGTCTGGCTGTGATCACAGGCAGAACTGCCTGAGATAGGAGTAAATCAAGCCTGAGATTTTGGATCATGAGGATTACTTGAACATATACTGACTTAATGATAATAAACCACCCACTATTGTAATAGCACAATTCTCAAACTAGTGAACAACGCACCGTGAAGACACAGTATCACTCCGCACCACTGTTTTTTCAGTTGCATAAACAGCTACAAGTGCGGTGGGCGTTGCGGAGAATGTTATAAATATTGGAATAGTAGCTGCTCCACTGGACAAACTATGAGATCACACCTTTTCCAAATTAATCTGAGAATGACAGCTGGGATAGGCTCTAGCCCAGTTGGATTTAGATGGACAGAATTTTTTTCCCCAAGATTATCTTCTGTAAATAAGTGGATGCATGAGTAAATACAACCTTTTATTTTGCAGTTTATTTATGCAGACACATATATCTACAATATCGAAATATAAGATTAGACTGTGTGTCATTTGGGTTGTAGTTTATCGATAATGTGCATAGAATTTCTCACCGGAGTAATGTCATGGCAATTTCTTATTTGCAGCACAGCAGGATTTGTGGGCCTCTGTCTAGCAGTTAGACTGCAGTGTAGACCAGACCACACTGTGAAATACTGGGAAGTTGTTGCAGTCATATGGCATTAGTGATTCCTTGTCTCACTAAAACTCACGGTGGCAGCTATTTTTGTTTTAAACATGGGTTTTCGCCTCAATTTCTCACCAGCACGGCAGTGACAAGAATACTATCAGCCAAGGCACGTTTAAAGACAAGGTTAAAGTTGTCTAATGGGTAACATTGGGCATGAGCATTGATCGGAAGAACATGCGTCGTTCTCTACTGCCTTTGTTTTTTTAGTTTTAACATTTCCTCTGATTGTCTCATCTTCTTGTTTTCCAACTCTTTCACCTTTCCACATTCCACTGTCTAGCTCTGTTCCCAATAGACGCTCTAAAAGATGCAGGAGATTTACCTTTTGTCCTCTTGGTCTACTTCTTCCGTCCTTGTCTCTAATTGGCATAGAGTGCTGACATTTACACTCTTGGCCCTCAGTGACATGGCTACCTTTACACCACGAAACAGCTTATTAGTTAGAAATGATTCTTCCTCCTTTCTCCCTCCTCTTAAGCCTATCCTTTACTCTTTCCCCATGTTGTATCTGTGTCTATCAGAATCCTAATCCTAGGGTAAACGTCCATTATCTTGGAAGTGTCTTAATGTTGAGTTAATGTGGCGTGATATGACATTAAGAAAAATATGCTCCAAATGATGTATTTCACCCGAGCAATGTCAGTCATTCTCACCCCCAGAAGTTAGATGACTGTGTCTGAAAGCTCAGGCACAAAATTACGGAGGCTTGACTGGCAATGCTCCTAAGAGGCCCCATTATCCCAGTGCAACTGACTTGGTAGGGATGAAATTCCTGGACGATATGCCCCGACTGACACAAAATGGAGGCTATTGTCTCCTGTCTGAGTGGTAAAGGGATTTCCACTTGGAATATTTGAGATTAGCTCTGAGGTCTGATACTGCGCAGACTCCACTAGTGAGTGTGGAAGGGAAGGAAGCAACAAAGTAGAAAAACCATAGAAGGGTTGTTACAAATCCACCATGGTTAAAGAATGGCTGTTCGCTGGTACATTTGGGAATTTCCAGTATTTTACCAAGGCCATTCCATCATCCCTCTGTGCATTTCTTTTGAGAACATAGGATTTGTTTTTCTTACACACCAGTAAAATTTTAAAAACCTTAATGGAGCCATAGGCACGTTCGCATGCTCATACACCCTTTGCTCCCCACGTGTCTCAGTCCATATCCATCGGCCCAGCTGTGTGCCACACCTGGCAGCTCGGAACAACTGGAGAGTCATTAAAAATGAATGAAACCCATTGAAGACAGAAGGAAATGAGGAATCAATCCAAGCCTGTGTGCTCATTTGAAGGAGACTTAGTTCTGTTTGTATGACAGATATAATGATGGTGTTCATAGAAGAGCGTGGGAGGGGCAGCAGTGGCGAGCATACTGGTATTGTCATTCATAGCCTCCTTTCTCCTGTTAGTGTCTGTCTTATTTTCCCACTGCATTATTGGCATTTGGTGCACTTTTTTCCCTCTTACTTTTGCAAAAACTACACCTGTCACTCTGTGTTTGTGTGTTTGTGTCTATTACACGCGTGCCTTTATTCACTCTGGGAGCGACACAAAACCTCAGCCACCTTTTGAAAATGCAAATGGGTTCTATTTGTGGTCGACTCCTGTCACAGAGTGGGTGATCGTATTGAGGGAAGTTTTTATCTGCAGGTGTGCATGTGTGTGTGTGAGAGAGAGAGAGTTCAGGCCCCCTTGGTCAAATTATCTGTACAGTGTGCGTAACGACTAAAAGAAGACCCGATTGGACTACTTCTTCATCTCTATCTAGTTTTAAAAATGACAAGAAATCAAAAGAGCCCGAAGAATCCTTGGTACCCTGCATGGTCAGTGCTTTGTAACACCCCCTTTGGCAAAGCTGTTTGTAGCAGCTATCATCTTTCATCCGGTTCTTGTTTTGACAATCCCCCCCCCCAGTTCAAAAGCCTTCTAGTTTTATAAAAATTTATGGGTCCTCTTGCAGGCGCTACTCTTTTGAAGGTGCAATTATACTTCTCGCTTTTCCATCTTCTCAAACGTTTCCTGCTCTCTGTCCATAAATGTTAATTTTCAGAGTTCTAGGCAGCTGCTTAAAAAAAAGAAGAAGCTTAAGCTCATTGTTGGGATGGGGTTTGAAGAGTCAGTATTTCTAAAGCTTTGACATTTTTATTACTTGCCCCCTCCCAAAGATGATTGTAAACAAGCCACAGCTTTAACAAGCTAATTACGATGTGAAATTGTGACATTCTTTGTTCACTCCATAATTGTAGACAGAAACAAACCCCAAAAACCTTCATCTTCCTTTAAAAAGCTGAGAGGAATGTTTTACTTTAACTTTGACTTTTGTAATTCACTTGATATTATACTTAACAATTACCAGAAGTTTTCACCTGGGGTTGCTCACCTTTGAGCATCTGTTTCTTTGCCTTGGCCCCTTTGTTTCTTTGTTACTTTGTTAATTCACTGGAGATGTTTTTGTCATGAGGAAGATGTGTGGCCTTCTAAATATTTCTATTAGTTTAGAGGACTGCAATGGAAAATAAAAAGGAACAAATAAGTTGACCTTGTGCAAAATTTTCTTCATTCATGTCTGTATGCTTGAGATGAGTTAGGGTGTATGTGTTTTATTTTAGAGATTTGTATATTACAGAAAGTCCATTATGAATAACTTTCTCCTTTCCCATCCTTCTTTCTCTTTCCATTTTCTCCTCTCCTCCCCACATCCTCATCCTGACTCTTCTCTCCTTGTTCCTCCTTCTTCACCTATCTATGTCTTCAGGAGAAGAACAAGGACAAAGACAAACGCTTCCGTCCCCTCTATGACATCCCCTACATGTTCGAGGCGCGCGAGTTCCTGAGGAAGAAGCTCATTGGTAAAAAGGTAAGAACAGTGAGAATTTGAAACACAAATTTTGCTGTGTGTGTGTGTGTGTGTGTGTGTGTGTGTGTGTGTGTGTGTGTGTGTGTGTGTGTGTGTGTGTGTGTGTGTGTGTGTGTGTGGCTTCTCCCAGCTCCTTTTCCCCCTCAGTGGTAGCCAAATACATTTCAAGCTAGATAACTATTTCTCTCCATCTCTTAGTGTGAATACCAAGCACTCCTGGTAGATGCCCTGGGGCTCGGTGTTGGCCTGAATGCTCCATTTAAACAAGCAGTGTTGATTTCCCCCTCTTGTGTCTATTGATCTACTGGGTCTGTACACCTTGGGGGAGGGGGGGGCTGCTATGATTTACACGCATCTGACCCAGCAGAAACAGCAGTGAACTGAAAAGCACTCCAGACGCACACCATACCATAACAATTTATCTAGGTTATTTTCAGTTGAAATTGAACAGATAAATTAAAGTTGGTTTTGTGAGTGTTTATCAAAACCAAAATTTTCCATCTCAAACGCACAGGTTAATTTTTACGGAAGTAAAACAGTGTAATTAAACCTATGTAGTGTAATGTACCTGCTCAAGACTCCACACAAAACCCCAAACCAGTAAATGAATGGGTTTATTTAGAAGTGCCTATCAAAAGAAGACATTCCCAGGCTCAGAACTGATAATAGGTTAATAACTGATATGAGGTTCAAATGGCACACAGACGATTTTAATAATGATGAAAGAGAAGATGTTGGCTTTAATTATCATTCTATTGATAAATAGCGACCGAGTAGAGAGCTAATAAAGTTCTGTAAGACTTAATTAATTCTAATTGGGATACATTCAGACTAATTCACAGCAATTCAGAGTACCAGAGACATCAACTGTGATCATAAGACATCTGAATTAAATTTTATTTTTCAGGTTGCAGTTGCAGACTGCCTTATCTCAGTCAGAACCAGCACTGCTATTGCTGCAGGCCTGCACTGAGCTGCTATCTTTGGGTGCTACCCTGCTTTTCAGGTGGTCTGCCTGCAGTGATGAAGCATGTTCAGATGGGTATAGTCATGTGAAATTAGTGATTACAAATAGAGGTTGTCAATAAAAAAATAAAAGAAAGACTTGTACTGTTCCTCAGTTAAATCTGAATTGTTACTTTCTTTAAGTTGATTGAGCTGCAGAATCAGTGTAGCGTACCTTACTTTTTAACTTTTTCAAAATAAGGGCAAAGTTAAATGTGACAAACTGGGAAAAAAAACAAACTTGGTGCACAACACACTTAATTAAAAGAAAACACTGGTGAGCACATACGCAAAGGTATAAATTAAAGTAATTTAAGTACTTTGAGATCTAAAAAGTAAAATGGGAAAAATAAACCTGCATCCAAAGCAGTGAGAGAGGAAGACTGGTGGAAGAGAGGCTGATTTGGGGGTGAGTTCACTTTTATCAACTGGGTTTGCTGGGACGGCTGCCAAGGTGTGCTTTTTTTTTTTTTTTTTTGTGCTGAACTCCACACTCAACTCCTTTGGTTAAAGTTACAACTTTCCTGTATTTCAGATACATGAGTCCATGTCAGTTAGTTAATTAAAGATCACAAAGATAGAACCATTGCAGTGACTCTAACACAAAAAGGCATTTGTTCTAGTGTTTGCAGAAAGGAGAGAGTTTTCTTGCATCACTCAGCTCAGTTAAACCCATTATGACTGTTTTTACGAATGATGACACATTATTTTGTCCATCAAATTCTTCAGAGGATGAAAGGTGGCAACACTTGTGTTCACAAATATTTGCCTTCAACTTATCTATTTTGGAAGCTTGAGCATATTTTTGAATGAGCTATTATATTCCACTTTCAATTTTCTCCTTTGCTTTACTATAGCTGTGCCTCAGAGGAGCTGGATAAAGTGGTGTATAGTAGGGCTGTAAGAAGAACTATTGTTACATCACCTTTATGCAAGAAATTTGCATGCCAGCATATTTGCTTGTAGATCATTTAAAAAAAAAGAAAAGAACTCTAACTTACTTCTCTGGGGATGATTTATTTTTTTTCTTTTGAAGCATGAACCACATTCTTCATTTTCATCATAATGAAATGCAAATAAAATTATTCCAGGCATAGCACAAAATACATGTTCTAATGTGTAAACAGTGAAGATAGAAATTGTGTTAAAGCTCAGATTTTCACTGCTTCATTCTGTTTGACCATTGTAACATAATGGCCAACATAATGGCAGATGCAATAGTGATTTGATTATTATGCTCAAGAAGCAAAGGCCAGAAGGGTGGGGGTCTAGATGAACTGTGGAAACAAGGATGAATCCCATTCATCTTCACAAATTGTCCATTTCCATAAACAGTGAAGTCTCCAAAGGAATGTAGCTCGTCTCAGGACTTCCATTTAACCAAACATCTGCGTTGTTTACCTGGATGTCCTTCAGAGTGCATCCATATTCCTACTTGATTCAGATTCTCAGTTGTGAGTAAAGGCACACAGCCTTTTCACGTCTTTTTTTTTTTTTTTAACTTCTTTAATTAAAAGACAAGGTCACTTTTATGCTTTTCTGCTAAAATATTGGTCCGTAAGATGGATTTGTTTTGTCCATTTTTACCTTTTAGTGTATAATTCCACATCTTTAATACGTACGCTACACCTACATTGTTTTCATTGTCTGTGCAGTGGCAATTTCGCCGCCTCCAGTGGCAGTAATGCATTGAGAGAAGGCGGTTGCTGCTCTCAAGCAGACCCAGAGCTTTTGTCCACTGCCTGAGCCGAATAATGGCTCATGTTTTTCCACAAAGATAACTTTAAAACTTGTCAGATGCACAGGGGCCATATAATAATGGGGCCATGATGGAAAAGATTATAGAAATGTACATGGAAATGCAGTTGCAAGCACAGATTGATGGAAAACTGTCGTCATGCACAATCACCCTGACAAAATGACTTCCCTAGACAGAAGCTAACTCATAAATTCAATACGGTTTTGCAATTTACTTTCAAAATTTTGGAGCTTAGACCTTAATAAATCCATTATTTGTGTGCTTTGTGAGGTCTCAGCATGTATTTCCAGTGGTCTGAGAATATAACAAACAATTGTTGCGATTTAGTGGGGCCAAACTACAGCAGCCTTACAATAAATGGAACAAACATGTCACCCACACCTTCATGACTGTTCAACTGAGTTAAAAAAAAAAAAAAAAAATTACAGTGCAGCCTGATAAACACAAAAACATGCACCCACTCCAAGCCAAAAGCCAACAGAGTTGCTTTTGGCATTCTGTTCGAGAGTGAGATTCATATCTCTGTCCCAGCCTCTCATCACAGTCATTTTAATCATCCTCATTAATGTTTTTTTAATGGCAGAAAATTCACCCGTAAGCTGGCTTTTGCGACTTGAGTGAGAATAATAATCACGCTGTTTATTTGTGCTGTTTGTGTTTGGAAAGATGAGTGTGGGGGTAGTGGGAATAGAGAAACCTATAGCCTTGCTAAGGTATAAAAAGCTGTGACAGTGCTGTGGTAAATTTGTGTGTGTCAGCCTCATGTCATGTTGACTGTAAAGGCTTGCCTTCGGGGCTCGTCCACAAAACAGCGGCTTGTGTGTTCATGGTGTATGGACATGCATGTCACAATACATATAAACTTAATTCAGAGCTTGAGACATGCATGTAAGCATGCATCAAAACACTCACTTGTGGACTATAGTCATTAACTGTTTAGTCATGCAAGCACCAATGGCATGCACCTTAGAACATGTGACATTACTCATATCAGTCATCTTTATACTCGGTTTGATTTCAGTATGTCCTGCTTAGACCCAGGGGTTTTTCCAAAGTCAAGTCAGCTTCTGTAAGCCTCTAGGAAATTGCTGTTTTGCAGCATTTATCGGAGAGGACTGTAAGTATGATTGTGTGTGCGTCAAAGGGAGTTAGCATCTTAAGTGTGTTGACTATGCATGTTTTCACAAGGCTGAGTCACTGGCCATGTTTACAAAGTGTATTCAGATGTATCCTGGTTGATCCAATCACATGTGGACAGCTCTAAATGCAGGTTAAAGTGTGCTCCGTGACATGTTGAAGGGTTTGATCACTCAAGCTATAGCTGGAAGTGGTGGTCATTAAGAATGTGTTTGCCCGCATGCAAAAAGCAACCTTGACCACGTAATCAGTGCTATAATATGTGCAGGGTGCAATGAACTCCCAAAGCACATTCTATACCCAAGGCAAATTACTATCTCCAATAGTAATGTCTCCAATCTCTATTATCCAATAGCCTTCTCTACTTGGCATTTCTCTTAAGATCTGCCCTCACACTTCCCTTCTCTGTTATTAAGTTTAAGATTGTTTCAAAGACAGTTAACTTCATCGAAAGTGCAGTAAACAGAAAACACTAAATGACATATTCTGAAACGGCGCTGGTTCTCTTAAAGAACTTAATGCAGTTCTGCACATTTAGACTGCTGCTTCCATTTTTGTGTTAATCAAAGGCTAACTATAGAGTGGTGGCTTAATTAGTTCAAATTTAAACACAAGGACAAAATTATCTGCCTAGTTGACTAGCCTAAAATTAGGTGTAATCTAATGGATTACTGGGCGTCTATGTAAAAGCCACTTGTCGCTTTTAACTTCCTTCTTCAGTACCTGAAATGTAAATTTTATTTGAAATGTGTGGCACTTTGCGCTACGCATTGCATCCTACACCTACAGTGCCAGATTATTGGCTAATGCTAGCAGTGCTAAGAGCAGCAGCAGTCTTCTTCCTTTATAGGTGCAGAATGTAGTTATGCATTGCTTCAGCTGAGTGGTTGAACGCCAGCTGACATAAAACCTTTTACTTGCAGATCAGAATACTGAAGAGAGTCAGAGAGAGACAAGGGCTGATAACTGTCATGGTGCATTATAAATTATACACTAAAATAGATAAATATGCTGAAATAGATATATAAAGTATGAATAATTACTTTAACCAGCTTATAGTTCTGTTGCTAGACAACTAATCATGTACTTTGCTACTTTTAAAACATCCCTTTATGACTCTGACTGTATGTCTTTCATACTGCAGAATGAATTTAGGACTGTATATATAGCATATGCCACCATATTCCTCACCATTTGATTAGTATTGACATTGGATCCCCCAAGTGTGTACTTATAGGCTCTTTGAAGTGAGTTAGGTTTAAGTGGAGAGCTCTAGCCCATTTGCCAGCAGTACAGCTTCCTCCCTCCTCTCACTGCTGAATCAATAACAGAGCAACTCTGGAATCTTGCCTTCCTCCTGTTTCTTCATTGTTGCAAAGACACAAGGTTAAACCGTCTGTCACAATGTATCAGTTTTTGAAATAATTACTCAGTCTTAACCAACATTGTGTTCTTGAAAGTACAAGAATTGTTCTTTGGCTGCCTTGTTGGACAAAAACAAACAAACAAACAAACAAAAGATTTAGCCCGGATCATATCCAATTTAATTCATTAAATTTTATTTATATAGTGCCAAATCACAACAACAGTCACCTCAATTTAATTATGGCCTAGTGTCATACGGTACCAGGTATACTATCTGGGATCATTTTTGCAAGGATAAAACTAACCCACAAGGGTTTAATGTTAATCTGTTCTACCCTGGCCTACTTGTGGTGTCGAGTTGGATGCAGGTATGCAAGTGTGCAGATGCATGTTGCAATCCAGCAAGGAGAGGAGTTTAGTCGACCCACTTATTGTCATCCTGTCTCAGAACAATGAGCTCCAAGGAGACAGATTTGGAGCAGACTCCAAGACCACAGTTTCCCTTGAAATTTTGCTCGAGAAAGCCCCACTTTTATCCTTTTTTCTTTTCCTGTCTGACACAAATGCAGACAAAGATTTTACCTCAACATTTGCGGTGGGGGTGCAAATTGGAACTTTTTGTAGAGGATGTGAGTCACTATAACTGCAGATCTGTCAGATAACAGGTGTATTTCAGCATCATCCAGCTCAAACAGGTGTTGACCAAAGCAAATCGGCCCTTCCAGTCACAAGGTTGAGCTATCAGATTGACCTACAGGTATTCCCCCTGGCATCCCTTTTAGAGCTGCCCATGAGTGCAATACATTACAGGAATTGGGAAAACAAGTAGATTTCCCTGTGACTAAACCTCCTAGAACGTGACTAAGCATTAACCAGCAGTCTCTGTGTACTCAACTCAATGCTCTAATGCCACCGCTCCGGTTTAGGAGAATAAAGCTATATTAAATGCTTTTTTTCCTATTAAACCCCCTATTCCTCATCTCTATAAGGAGAGCATGGGGCTTTTGATCTTTTATAAAGCATATCTAATATCCATATTCAAAAGACTGCCCCCCCCCTTCTTTTTTTGACCAAGCACAGACTATAGCTCTCTGAGGCAAAAAGGAATTGGTGGAACACCTTCTGAGCAGCTCCTGAAACTAGATATTTTTGAGTGTCATATTGACAGAACTCATTCACTTCTTTTAATTTTCATTACGTGTCCAGTAAGACTTTGAAACTAAAGCAATTAATTTTTTTAAATGTGCCAAATAATAGGAGGTGTTGCAATTTTTGAGTAACTCTACCATATAGGCAAAAACTTCTTCTGAGCTATCCCTTTATGGTGGGCTATAAATACACTGAGGCATTTTCTTTTTCTCCTTTCTTGATGTCACTCTACATCTGTCTGACTGACTGTCTTGGTGTTTCTCATTTATATCCCCACCCCCATTGAAATGGCAGCGCTTGCATGGTGACATAATCCCAAAAAGCTTGATGTGGCTAACTTTATAAGTAGTGCTTCTTGTGCGCCTGGGTCTCAGCCTCAGCAAAAAAAAAAAAAAAAAAAAAAGTAGAATGGAAATGTTGCATTAAGCCACTTATCAGGGTTGAGCACATTCGGATAATCCTGCGTGCTCAAAGTGGCTCCTGTTATGCAGCTGCTTGTGTAGTACTGTTAGCGACAGTTTTCCCCACTTATTGGTGTGCACGAGTGTGTGAATACATTGAGAATGTCTTGTGTGCAATGTGGTATTTGATGTGTGGTGTGTGTGTTTGTGAGAGTGAAAGTTGATTTGGGAAAAGCTTGAGGTGTGTGTGTTCAAGACGCAAAGCAGGTAGTCGGAGCGTCATCAGGTCCCATGGCTGAAAATCCAGATGGGGCTCCCTCTTCCTCTTCCTTTACTTCTCTCTCATTCTCTCTGTGTTGTGCTGTCCCAGGCTGAGTTTTCCTTTCTTTCTTTTTTATTTCTTTTTAAATTTCAGCACAGCTCACTTCATTAAGTGATAGCCAACTGTGATTATAGACTGCTAAAACACAGCAGCAGCCTAAGCACCTCTCTTGCACACAAATGGTTGTGCACTCACCCACACAGTCTCTGGTCTCTTACAGTACCTTGTTTCTTTGTTTTTTATCTTGCGCTAATTTTCTTAATCATCTCCCTTTCCTTCCTTCCTTTTGTATTTTTTTTTGTGCCTTTTTAAAGTTTTAAAATGTCCAGAGTCCTTTTTATTCAAAGTCTCTTGTGTTTTGCTAACATCCAGGTGCAGGTGAGGCTGCGCTAACACCTGTGTGTATTCCTGCATGTCTCCCCCCCCTTTTTAATCACCTCTGTATGCATACTGCACCAGCGGAACTGTGACATTTCCACTAAAAGCTGTAGCACTGTTAAATGTAGTCTTTGATTACAAATGTGTGCGTACCAGTTTTTAAGAGTGTATTTGTTGGCATATCTGTTTAAATTATTGCAAAAAAGAAAAAGAGAACAAGCTGTGAGAACTGGGCTAGATGGAATGTGCAAGAAATGTTTGCTTATTTTAGCTAGAGCAAATCTGAACCTCCTACACTTTATTGGGATAAGCTGCCTTTCACTATGCTCCGGTTTGGAAACCCCACATGCAGAGCTCACACTGGGCTACTCACAACATGACACATGTACCCTTTCCATATCATAGCTTAGCATAAGTTATCTGTGATAGGCTTGCCAATTAAGACCAGCTCAAATGGAACTAATTTTAGGAAGCTTGACAAACCCCACAGTCATGAGCTTGTCATGGTGCTGTGTTAATGGCAAAGGTTGTTTACACTGAATGCTAATTCGATTTAGTCTTTACGCCTCCATGACAGCCATGGCCTGAGGCGTTATGTTTTTGGGTTATCTGTCCATATGTCTGCCTATCCCATTCTCATGAAAACAGTCTTAGGAACATCTAGAGGGACTTTTTTCAAATTTGTCACAAAGGTCCACTTGGACAGATGAACTCATTCAGGTCAAGAAGGTCAACTTCACTAAGGTGATCAAAACTTACCAATTCATATGCTGATAACAGACTTTTCATAGAAATGTCTTTAAAGGATAAAACGATAAGTGTCCACAGGTCCTAACAAGTCTTAAATGTTTTATAATAGGCTTTGAAAAATGAATAAATTGTCTTAAATTCACTTGGATGAGTCTTAAATGTTTTAGTTACCACCCCACAAGATTTTACAGCACACAATGGCGCTATTTTAACCCTCTCTATGCATTTGGCTCTCCCAGTGACCGCGTCACTAACTGCATGCTTGCTACTTTAACTAAGACTTTCACAATGCTTGGGCAGCAGGCATGCAGTACACTGGTGTAAATCCCGAACCTGAGGATGACAGTGATGATGATGATGATGATGATGATGGAGAAGTCCTTGCAAGTCAGCCTGCTCAATAGTCTAAGACGCAAGTTTAAAAATAAATGGCTTGAGAATAAGAATTTCTTGTGTTTGTTAAAATTGGTGCCTGGAAATGCTTACACTTTGTGCAAGCGGCACAAACTGTGCCGAAGGTGTCAAACTTCTTCCCTGTTGATGTGTCTCTCCATTGCAAGTTTGGCATTAAATTTAAAGTAGTATTAAAAATGCCTTACTTGTTTATACCCCTAGACATGCTGAACGAAGCGATGACATTTGATCACTGTGAATTCCTAATGTTCAAGCCCACCTTTCTGGCCGTCATTTAACACCATAACTCAGAAAGAGAGATGGAGTTTTCATATTTCACACTGGACTAATGACCCACTTCCACACTGTGGGGATTGTGGTGTAGATCTTGTGTCCCGCAAGGTTGAAGATGTAGAATTTTTAGCTCCTTTGCAGCAGCATCCATTTTTGAAGCCTTTTCTTTTTTTTTTTTCCTGTCATGCCTACAGCTTCATGTTCTTTCAGAATTACCTTAGTGGCTAAGCATATGAACACAGAATTTGATAAGCCAATATTTTTTTTTATATATATCACAAAACACAAATTTGCCTAAAGGGGCTTTTAGTATTTGAATAGCAAACAGCAGCCTCAATCCTTAGACCCATGAAAGGTTTTATGTTTTATTAGAGGTATACACTCACACTGTCTTAAGTAATTTGTTTTAAAAAAAAAACACTATTTACTAGAAGTATTTTTTAAATCATCTTCACTTTTTTTTAAATGCCTAAACCCTCGGCCAGCATAGACGCAGAAACGCCATTGTATTGTAAAAACAAACAAGTATTTTATTCCTTTGGCAGAGCTGACTGAATATTCCCATGCTGCTTGTCGCCTCAGCAGAAAAAATGCATTTTGTCTCACACTTCTCCTACTGTCCTTATCACTCCCCCACTTTCTAATCCATCCACTGCCTCTCTCCCTCTGTTTCACTCTCCTCTGGGGGTTCTTATAGATGGCTTTGCCTTATCAGGAGATCTGTTAGATGGCCCGTGGAGAATAGGCCTGGAACTCCTCTAATCTAACATTGCTGGTCAGAGTTATATTCTGTCATCACCTTGCTTAATGGGGAACTACTGGAATTTCAGATATAGAGCTTATAGCATCCAGCATTACATTTTGCTTGGATGTTGAAATCTCCTCCAGCCCTCCTCTTTTTGTGTTGGTTTTCTCCTTTTGCTAACTCTTATTTCATCTCATTCGTTCACGTGCTATCTTGCTTTGGCTTATGTTCTTGTTCTTCCACACCTGACCATGGATACGGAGATGGTCATTAAGGACAATTTCAGTCCAAGCCAGAGCAAAATGTTTATTTTTCTCCCCTCATTTAAATTGCTTCACTTTTCAGTACAGTTACTGCTGTCCTTTTTTTTGTTTTTCTCCTTTCTGAAATTGTAGATAGCAGCTTTTGCCGAACAGCACAACATTCTGCCTTGACAGAAACCCTTCTCTTCTCTTGCTCATGTCGCCACATTCTCATCCTATCCATCTAATGACATGCCAGTGTTGTTCTTTCATGTCCCTGTAATAGGCTCACCCACATTGTGTCTATCGGACTCGTGTCTATGCTCTGACGCTGTGATGCGGAGCCAAATTCCCACATTTTTTTTCTCTCCCTCCCATCTTGCTTGTCTGACAAGGTTGAGACGTAGCTCTTAAACTAGCGATTGTATGTACCGGTATGGCTGCATCCTTGCTGTTAGTGCTGTCTGCCTGTGTCTGGCCTGCAAAGCAGGCTTTCCCTGTCTCCTGCCTGCACATGCATGCAGCTGAGTGACAAAATTGTATCTTCAGGGTGGGTGGATTGGAGTCTGTCCCCAGGGAGCTGTGTTGGGAACACACTGTGTAGGGTCATTTGGGTTCTATCACTGTTTGTGTGTGTGTGTGTGTGTGTGTGTGTGTGTGTGTGTGTGTGTGTGTGTGTGTGTGTGTGTTATCCCAAACACCCACTGTGCGTTAATACTCCTCCTCTGGGGAGATCTGCAGTGCTGGCTGATGTGATTCGCACTGACTGGGGGTGACCTTGAGAACTGGGACAAATGAAAAGACCCCGCACACACACACACACACACACACACTATTACTATAACTGGTGTTGCCGTCACTTTGTCTCACTTTACTCTTTGTATTTTTTTTTTCTTTTGACCTCCGCCTTGTGTTCTTCTTTCAGGTCAATGTGACAGTGGACTACATTAGAGCAGCTACTGGTCCAGGAGAAGGCACACCTGCCTTCCCAGAGCGTACCTGTGCTACAGTCACAATTGGTGGCATGTAAGTAGTACACTATGCTGAATTGTCTACTTAAGACTGCATTTTCTACAGACTAGCTGGACACATGAGATGTGAAGGGCTGGGGGCTCGTTGGTTAGTTAGCTGGTTAGCAGTGACTGAGCTTGTCCTCTAGTAAATTAATCACAGATGGTATGACGAAATTAGGTTGATTCCATATATTACTGTATAACTTGGTGGGTGGCCCACCTAAGTGGACTCTATGCATTGCAAACTTCATAATACCTTAGTTCTGTTGTATTATCCAAGTATTGATACAGTTTAGCAGCCATCTTGAGTTTGCAGTAGGAGTCAAATAAGCCCCCCTTACTGGCAGATCACACAGCATGTAATTTATCAGTGTAAATGATTTCACTAACACATTTTATTTTGTTAGTGCAGCTGCCTTCCTATTAAACCCTTTAAAAGTGAGGTTAATTTGTTGTAAGACGACACATAATATTCATTTTTCAGTCCTTAGAACTTCTAAACTCAACATCAATCACAAAGTAACCTAAAAGGGCTTCTTTGTATTTTAAGTTTATTAAAAAAAAAAGTGGTCACCTCAGTGCAAGCAATTATTTTCTATCTACAAACTCTGCTTTGAAGGAATTCGGGTCATCCGTCCGAAACATGTATTTTACACAGTACCACAGATAGAAATGTTATTAAACTACTCAGAGGTTCAAATTTAATCAGAACCAGTAAAGAGGCGCTTTAATACCGCAGTGCTTGAAATGAATCTTTAGAAGTCTGTTCTCACTCAAAAAAAAAAATAGTTAAAAGCTACACTTATCTTCTGTTTTTTTTTTCTGTATTACCCAAGACATAAAGCATCATCACATGCGCGTATGGAGACATAGATGCCTCTTTTCGTCAAACCAGCTGTCCAGTATTTGTTAGTACTTGCTTGTACAGAGGTCAGGGTCTGGCCTTTTCAAACCAGAACCAGAAACTCTGCTTCACATATAACAGTTGGTGAGGCTCCCCATGAATTCTGGGGTCAGGAGCTGATTTGGTCATCGGGGCAGAGGTTTTTGACCTTGTATGAGCTATTCTTGTGGTAATGGACTTGACACTCAGTAGCCTGTTGTGGAAGAAATGTGTATTGCTAGAAACTTAGTGGGGCACCTATTTGTTATAAATCAGTGCATAAGGCACTTGTGCACAGTACACTTATGATGATCTAAGCATCCTGGGGGACTTGCCACAGGTCTTATGTGAATTGAGGCTGTCTAAACTGCTTCCATCTTTTCATGTAATCCCAGACCAATTCAATGATGAGACCATCTGTTGAGGGACCCTTTGTTCCTCCTGTCCATGAAAATGGTTTTCTATGCCTATGTTTTGGGTTTTTATCATTACTGAAGTAAATAAGATGGGACTAAAGTGCCTAAACCTTTCCACAGTACTTTATATTACATAGCTTATGTAAAGATAACATAAATGCCTGCTTGCTTCCTGTAATTTGTTTGCCTCCTAGCTTTCACCTGTTTAGCAGCATTATTTGATGTAGCAAGGCTTTAAAATGTAGAAAAGGAACCATTTAATTGATGTCAACAAGGGCTGAAATATTGTATCAGTCCCCATGCCCTGCACCATGTTGACAGACACATACTCTGTAGAATTTCTTTCTGTCTCTTCATTTCTTTCTCCCACGCTTTAGCTAGAACACTGATGTCCAAGGGCTAGCAACTAAGTGCTACATTAAGCAGCACAATGTCCCCTTCTTTCTGCCCTTAACCCTGTCTTCTCTACATCAGTATCAAATGTGGAAGGGGTTAGTCAAGTGTGCAATGTCAACATTTAAGTGACCTTTGTTCCTTAGCAAAGCCACCTTTGGGATTTGTAGTGTGCATTTTTTTTTCTTTTTTAGCTAGCTCCCCTAGATCTCCTTTGTGATTGTTGTTTTTTTCTTAAGTAATCTTCATTTCTTTGTCCTGTTTCCCAGCAACATAGCAGAGGCTCTAGTAAGTAAAGGCCTTGCCACAGTCATCAGATACAGACAGGATGATGACCAGCGCTCCTCCCACTATGACGAACTGCTTGCCGCAGAGGCACGGTGAGGAACACACGCTCCTTCACACAAAGCACCCTCCATCTCCCTTTTACATGAACTTGCGCTGCTGTGCACGTGGCATGCACAGGGGTTCTTTGAAGTGATTCATTCTCAGAAATACACTTTTTTTTTTTTTGCTTCAAATGAAAACATGCTTGTGACACATACATGCGCACTCGCTCTCTTTTGACCTTGAGAAATTTCGCTCTTGTGAAATGAAGAAGAAAAAAAGAAATGACCTTGAGGCTTTTTTGCCCTCTTCAAATTGCTTTTGCACTTGCAGGTGAAGTAACTCAGTTTTTCAGCGTATTTTAGCATTACTACCATAAGTTCCAGCCTGTCAGTCATTGTTGCGTTTTCCTTAAGAAACATGCCATTATGCGCACACATATTTAATCATACGTGAATTTGTGCCCTTTCTTTTTTTTTAATTTTAAATTTCCAGAGATATGCACACGCAGATCTTCCCATGTGTTAGACATTAAATCAAGACTCGCTTTACACAAGGCCTAAGGAAAATAATTATATTGCAATGCTGAGGAGAGATTTAGTACAAACTTTATGACTCTGCCATAGATTAGGATCTGCGTGCTATAGGTAGTGCAAACGCAGCCACGGCCACTTTTCACAGGTTTAACTCTTTCTCGACCCTTTCTTTCATGTAGTGTGACTGCCCACTTTCCCTCTTTTCCTCCTTTCTTTTCCAGTTCCTGCTTTGCTTCTTCCTTTGCACATTTAGTCTTCATTTCTGCACCTTAGCTAGTTATGTCCTTCTTTGGCCTTGCTCTCCTCTTTTCCCATTTCATTTTCTCTCTACCCCTTCTCTTTTTCTTGCTCTCTCTCTTTCTCTCTGTCCCTGGTGGGGTCCTGTTAGAGTTGATGGGAGGTTTCTTTTCGTGGCCTCGACTTTATTTTTAGTTTCCACTGCACAAGGCTAGTGGCCCACAGCCTTCAAAGGAACCTCCTAAAGGCTGTTCACTGCACATGTATGTATGAATGTACACAGTATCTTAAAGGCAGCGCTTTGCATCCCAGTGACCCAGTTGTGGCGTGTTCCCACTCCACAGCTACAACCACAGGTCATCTTCATCTTATTTGGCCCTTGAGCTGCAGTAGCAATCACTAAAAACTACTAGCCGACTCTATAAAAGCATCTCTCAATTTCTCCTCATTCCACCACTATAACTGTAATTTTTCTTCCATTATTCTTCTGCCATCATTTCCACTTTTCATCTCAAACATACAGATTATCTGGCTGGGAGAAAAGAAATCCTCCCACTAGTGCTTTCAGTTGTGCTGTAATGGCAGTTCAGGGAAAGAAAACTGAATGAATTTATATTCTACTTCACAAATCCACAGTGGCTCTGTATGTAGCTATCGTCATGACAAAAAAAAAGAGCTTCTGTTTCTCCAGGTCTAATAAACCTCCAGCCGTATGCTTTTCCATCTAATAAAGAGATTGTGTTGGAGAGATGCATATGCTTATGGTTTAACCCTTTTACTGCAGGGCCATCAAAAACGGGAAGGGGCTGCACAGCAAGAAGGAGGTTCCCATCCACAGAGTGGCTGATATCTCTGGGGTAAGTATGTTTTTGTGTATAAATATATACAGAATGACACATTTTCTATCGACATGTGTATAGTGGAATAAAAATGTACACTAATTTGCATGCAAGTGATGTAGACTCATTTACATGCAACCTGAAGATACATCAGGCCAGTGATTCTCAGAAGACGCTCTGTAATCCTTGACTCACCCCTGTAAGTGTCCTCTAAAAATATGCAGCCACATTAATAGAAACATCAGCGAGACTTGGTCCTAGCTTGTTTACGTGTGCCCAGGGGCTTGATAGAGGCATCGTTTGGCTAATGAAGCCTGATTGAGAGTGCTTACCAAATGAGCATCAGTGTAAGAAACGCATCTCAGTATCAAGTGCTCGGTGATTGGTGCACTTTTTTTTTTTTTTTTTTTAAAGCATTTTTCTCAGCACAACCAGAGAAACAGTCTTTTAACATTTAACATCATGCTTTTCTGTCTTCTGTTCAGCCTGTTCTGTTGCTCTCATGTTAATGTAACATAGATTTTTTTTATTGGTTTTTTAATCATTATGAGCATCTATTTCTTTTCTTTTCTAAAGGGACTGTGCCTCTTATATGTGGAATTTATGCTAATCATCCTTATATTTATAATTATCTTAGTTTGTCCAAGTACTTTTCAGTACAGAATGCAGAGACTGAAAAAATGGCTGTAATTGAAACGGTTAATTCATTCTTTTTTCTTTTTTTTTTTTTGTTAAACCCTTTTAATTAAAGCTGAAAGCAATCACACTTTGATTGCCTCATTTGAAACCCATTGTGTGTATAGAAGCAAATTTCTCAACACTGTACTTGTCGACTCCCCATCTCTTATACATTTTGACAAGTCACTTAACGAGTGGAAACTGAACTTCAGAAACATTAGCACCTCATTGTCTCTCTGTCGTGCTCTTGTAGTACTCTTGTTAGCTCCAGAGAGTCATTTGGTTAAATTAATATGACTTCCTTTTTTCTGTTAGCCTGTGTTTCCTTTTTTTTTTAAAGGGGCCTATAGTACTCACTTCCAATTCTGTATTTTTATTGGATTAGTAGAGTAGCTTTGTACAATTTACAGTAAAAAAAAAAGAAAAAAAAAAGCTTATTTACCTTATTATGGGCTGTGATGGAGCCACTCAGTTTATTCTGTCTGGAAACAAATGTGTTTGGACACATTAAGTACACCTTGCTAGTACCGGGTTTGAACCACTTTAACTCTTTGTGGCATCAATTCAACAAGATACTGGAAACATTCTTCTGGACATTTGGTCCATATTGACATGTTAGCTTCATACAGTTGCTGCAGATTTGTTGGCTGCACGTTCGCGATATTAAAATGTATCACCACATCTCAAAGGTGCTCTATTGGTGACTGTGGAGATCATTTGAGTACAGTGAACTTATCTTCTATTGTCCTTTTTTTATTTGTATTTTTTTTTTTTTGACCCAGTGCGAATTGTAGCCTCAGTTTCCTATTCTTAGCTAAAAGGAGTGGCACCTGGTGTGGTCTGCTGCTACTGGTTCAATGTATTGTGCATTCAGAGACACTCTTCTGCATTCTGCCATTTGAGTTATTGTTGTTAGTCTGGCCATTCTCTGGCATCAACAAGACATTTTTGTCCAGAGGACTGCTTCTCAATAGATTTTTTTTTTTCCCCTTCAGGCCATCCTCTGTAAACCCTAGAGATGGTTGTGCAGGAAAATCCCAGTAGATCAGCAGTTTCTGAGCTACTCAGACCAGCCCATCTGGCACCAATAGCCATGCTACATTCAGAGCCACTTAAATCACCTTTCTTCCCCATTCTGATGCACGGTTTGAGCTTGAGCAGGTCATCTTGACGATGTCTGCATGTCTAAATCCATGGTATTTGCTGGTTAATTATATATGTCAATGAGCAGTTGAACAGGTGTAGCTAACCAAGGTTCCCATGAGTGTACACCTCTGCTCTAACTGCATTTCAACAAATCATTAAAGCTGTTTAACACCAACTGGACTTTAGAGTCTGGCTAATAAGTCATTAAGACATGGCTCTGTGTAACTGCTCTCAGATGTTATGCTCTTCCACGTTGTCATCATTGTGGCCTCCCTGTCTTATTGTGTCAGCAGCACAAATAAATTACACGTCCCTGTAAAAATAATTATGACAGGGAATTGTTGTGCTGACTGAGCAGCTCTGGTATTTTATCAGGGGGGGTTTAATACATTTCCTGCTTATAAACCTCCGCCCAACTTCACTGGCTAAACTGACCACATTTAATGTGCAGCAATGACTTGGAAGTGGTTGCATGGGGAGGTGCTCAATAATTAACTATAATAGTAGTAAGAAAATTATTACAGGCCACACAGAGAATTGCACATTGCGCTCATTAAATTCTGTCCCATTAAGCCCGCAAAGGCCACAGTGATCCTTGCATTTTAGTGGGATTGTGCTACATCATGTGTTTATATATGACATTACACGAGCAGTGCGGAGCTCCTCTACAGTATTTCTGTCAGTTTCAAATAAGAGATGCATGATTTGCAGCACCATCTAGGATTGTTGCCAGTGACTGCCAGTGGGCGTGAGCACACTCATGCACCAGTTGTTTGGCTAGGCTAATGTAATGAGCATTTTAATAAAAGGACCAAAATAGCAGCATTGCACCCCAACCCCACACCTCAGCATCCATCCTCTTTCTTTTTTTTCTTCTTCTTCTCCCTCCTGTGGCGCACGCCTACACACAACTGCGGACATCCACGGGTACCCTCACGCACACAGGAATACACACTTCTATACGTCAGCATCCTTTGGTGGTACAGGTTTGTTGAAAGGGATTATGTACATTGAGTGGGATGCAGTCACAAATAGAGCAAGGATGGGTTTATAAATGTATTGTGTAGGAGATGTACAGAGGTAGTGGGAGGAAAGTAGATACAGCACTTGACTCACCTCATGCCTCTAAAGGTTGCATAATGAAGTCCTCTCCTTTCTCATGTCTCTTCATTTTTCTTTTTTTTTTTTTGGAACCAAGTTAGCCTGCACAGCCCACACACTGCAGGTGCTGTAAATGTGTTTGTGTGAACGAGCGAGCGTTCGGTTCTGACGTCTCCCACTGAAGGGGTTATTTTGGATTTCAGTGGGTGCAGTTCAGGTGGTAAATCTTATGGTTAAAGCACATACCCTTTACTCAAATACTCAAAATCCTGGTGACGTGTGTTGCATGGTTTTTCTTGTCCATCTTTCCCATTGCCGCTTTATGCGTACTGTACCATTCTCTTTAAAAAAAAAAAAAAAAAAAAAAGGAACAAAATTATTGATATTTCTGGTTTTGAACCACTCTGACCCTCACATAAACTCACAATAACAGTGGGAGAACACATGTTTTTGCTCTGACTTTACTCGTTTTAACTCCGTCCTTTCCTCTGAGGCTTTGTGCCTACTCCTATGTCCACACTGCCACACACTGGGCAGTGACTCACTGGTCTGTTGTGCCTACATGCTCATGCCTGGAGTAGACGCATATTAAATAATTTTTTTTAGCGTTTACAAATCTTCCACTGCCGCTATATTACTAACCCTTCTTGCGTACACACGATTTAGCTCTGCTTGTAATTTTGGCCCAAGCACACCAATAAGCTAGTGACTCACCCTTGAGAACAGAGATTGAAACAGGAAAGACGAGTATTTTTTTTTATTTTTATTTTGTGATTGGCTGGGGCTCCAGACGTGTCACTGAGATGTGGAGCAGTCTTCATTAGGCCTGATCAAGATTTAAACTTGCCTGAATTAAACACGCATTATTTTGTTTATTGACCTATTAAATCTATGCCTTATCTACATAGTTATTTAACATGTTTTTGTTTTTTGTGCTTTTTTCTTCTTCTCACAGTCAAACTGTAACTTAATAAATTGATGATTTCATGTCATCTCTGTTCAGGAGACACAGAAAGCCAAGCAGTTCCTGCCCTTCCTGCAGAGGGCCGGCCGGTCAGAAGCTGTGGTTGAATATGTCTTCAGTGGCTCACGCCTAAAGTTGTACATGCCAAAAGAAACCTGTCTCATCACATTCCTCCTTGCCGGTGGGTATCTTTTGCCTTACTGTCGTGAAGGTCATTTAATTTTGTGCCGTCTAATCGAGTCACTTCTGGGTCTGGGTGAGCGTTAGTTTCTGCCACGATAAAGTTCCTTGCCATGTCTTTCAGTAACAGTACAGATATTTTCATTTATGTTGCAGCCAGTGCAGATAGTTTGTGTCATATCACCGGATGATGCAGGGGCAAAGGTTTAAGCCCTCCCCACACCTCTCAGCAGCCAGCCCCGAGAGGGCACGGAGGTAGCTGGGTATGTTCCAACCCCAGCCCACCCTCTTTCAGAACACCAGTGTTGGTGTGAAACATGTGCCTCCTTTAGCCTCACCTGACCCCCCCCCCTTCTGGCGTTCTGCCAAGTTTCAAATAGACTCCCACTCTGCTCTCCACTTGGTGGTAATCTTCATTAGAAACTGGCCACTGTTTCAAGATAAAGTGAGGCTTAAACTCTAAGTTTTTAATGCTAAACTTGGTAATTTCCTTCATGCATGAAGTACAAAACCTGCCTTTTTCTAGTCCTCTTTTACTGAAAGTATCTAAGAAGGTCGTGTTGAGAAAACTGCAGTATATCTTCTGGGAATGTAAAGTTGCACCTTTTGGCATTCAACCAGTTTATTCAGATTTTGATTTTTTTTTTTTTTTTTATTTATTTTTTTTACTGTTGTCCTACCTGAAAAGCAGTAGCTCAGAGAATGCATTCAAAGAACCAAAAAGAAATGGAGCATCAGCAATTAGTTCACTGACTGATTAATCCAATACATGAAAGTAAATTAAATACAGATAATTAAAGGGGACGGGGACTTTTGCTGGTTCTTTCTCTTAACATATAAGGACATGATGAATTTCTTTGCCAAATATCACAGTAATCTTTTGGTTTTGGTGATAAGAAGACTGATTTTAAAAGTAAAAAGCAAGTTAAAAAAATCCCACAAGTATCACTATTTTTTGACATTTTATAGAGAATATAATTCTCAGATTAATCTCATGTGTCCAACCTTTGTAAACCTCTATTTTATTCTCCGTGAGAACAGCAGATGCAGATGGGATGAAATAGGGACCGCTTCATAGCAGGTCCACTCATTTATTTCAGCTCCCCGGCGGTGTTGACAGTTGGTGCTAGTAATAAAAACACGGAGACTGTATCTTTAGCAGCCACAAATGATTTGTGCACCCCACCCCCACCCCCCAGATCGTGTATATGGCTTGAAGCCTTACCCGTTACACAGCGGGTAAAACTATATTTTTGCAATCAAACTATGTTTCAGTCCATCTTCATTTCAGGCAGACGTTTGCTCGCCAACAGTTCCTCTTCGTTTCCAGTAGAACAAACACCATATATTTCTGTCAAACACCCAGATTCAGTTTAATTATGCGTGGCTGCATTGTTGATGCATTAATTAATTTTGTCATTTCGTGTCTGATTGTCTTGCTATCCACTGATGGCTTTTTAAATTGCATTGTTCTGTCCACTGCCTGCTGTAGGATACATGTAAATGACCCCATCAAATAAGCCATCTGTACGTAGGACCATATGTTTGTTATTTTGGTCTTGCTTTTCTCTCTAACTAAATGCCAATAATGTAAACACAGACTGATGTTTACATGGTGTACCGTTTAAATGATTTTATTCAATCAAAGGTTATGATCAAATCTTAGGAACCACACTAGCACTGCTGGCCCCTGAGCAGATTTGATTAAAGCTGTTCCCAGAAGAAAAGAGAAGATGTGTTGGAAATGAGCTGACCCATGCTGTCTTTAAGACACACATTTGGTTAATCCAGATTCATAAAAGTATTCCTTTTCCTGACTTTTTTGTATTCGGCTTCTCTTCCATTTAGTCCTCTGCATGAATTGTGCTTACTTAAGGTGTGCTTATTCTTGTTGTCTCGTTGCCATTTAATTTTTTAAAAATTATTTTTGAAGATGTTTTGACATGCATTTTTTTCCATCTTTGATGGGTCAGGGCCTCAGCAGTTCTGTGTCTGTATGTTGTGCATGGTTTTCTTTTTGCGATAACAAATTTTAAACCCTTAACCATACATGAAACGAAGCCATAAAGCACAAAGAACCCCTTATTCTTGCTGCACCTTTAATCTCCAAGCACTTCCTATCTCTTCCCTCTTTCTCTTTCCTGTCAAAGTTATCTTTCCATGTTTTATTCACCCATCTGCACCGAGGGCTGTGTAAAATGACACACACAATAAATTGGCTGCCCTCAAGCCCGTCGTGTTTATCTGTGAATGAAACTGCAGGGGCCCTTTGGACCTTTTCTCTTCAGGTTATTGCATATTTGTGACAAAAATAACATTCGCTGAGAGCAAATCTTTATTAATTTTTCAGATATGGTCAGCCAGTTAAAAAGGACTTGTCATGTTACAGTTCTTGATAAAATGATATAATTACACACATGGCAAAAACCTTTGTGACACTAAATTGTGCAGCTCTGAAATGACATTTTAAGAGGTCTACATTTGGAAGGTGTACATTGACACCTAAATCAAACTCCTTATTTATGCTGCGTGATACATATGTGAGGTGTCTGAACAGTTGCTCTAAGCTTTTATAGTCTTTTATGTCTCATTACCATAACCGTAAAGTTTTACAGCTGTCATTTTATGCTTTTGTAGGGTTAAGTATCGTCATTACTCATCACCCTATTAATTATGTATAAAAGGTTAAAGTATGTTTTCTATATGCTGAGTCTCCTTGTTTAGTAATTTGCTCTGAGCGCTATGTAAATATTCTCTATGTGCAGATGAAAAGAAAACCTATTTGGAAGATCCGCTGTTAAAAACATGTCCTGCATTAGTCATCTGTTTCATTAGCTGCGTTTTCATACTGTGTTCATCTGGGCCAAATTTTTATTCTTTAACAGTGTTGTGGGAGGGCATTTAAGAACAAACTGTTTACAGTAACACCGCAAATGAAATCATCCCAAGGCAGTAAGTGATGTAACGCTGCAATTCAATATTACAATACCAAAACACAATTTAAGATCTCCCAGCCTGCTTAGCCAGCAGCATTTTTTTTATTCTTTTGTTTCAGCCATACTTATTTGTCCTGGTTTAACACTGAACCCCGCTGACTACTGCAAGGAATTGTTTCTCCAATGAGGCACCTCAAAGCCCCAGTGTCTCCTTCCTTTTCCGAGAGTTTTCCTTGATGTAGAAAGACAGGGTTGAGGAAACAGCAAAGTGCAGCAGCAAGAGAAGCCCATGCTTCAAACGAGGCCGGAGGTGCGCTTCAGGAGTTGAAGGGGTAGTTCCCTTTACTCTCCCGAAGCACATCACCTTACTTTTCTTCTTTCTTCTTCTTTCACCATGCCTGGGCACTGTCACTTCAATATGTAAGTTTGATAAAGGGTAAAGGAGTCATCCTGTTTCTTAAAAAAAAGGGGGGGGGGGCATATGGGAAAGGGATTTAAGAGTGCGGTGAGGGGGTTTCGATGGATGATGAAAGGAGGAGCAGAAGTAAGACGTGATGGCTGAAAGGACAAGGAGGTTAACCAAAAAGGGGATATGGTAAGAAGGAGACACAAAAAGTCTCATTCATGTAAAGTGCATGGGTATAAAAGCTGGTTTAAGCAAAGTTAGACAAAGTAGTGAAAAGGATGTAAAAGTTCATTGGCTTCAGTAGATTTCAGAGTTTGAGTTCAGAGCAGGTGAAGTGAACTTCCAGAGTTACTTATAAAGTTAGGAGCAGCAGACCTGTCAAAAAAATGAACCATCGATCACATGGACGCAAAGATTTCCAGTGTCAGCAGGGAACATTAGCCATCGCACAGTGTTTGGTTTAGGGCAGTCTTTGTCTGCCCTAAACACCTGTGTGTTGGTGGCACACTTGGGTATTGTGTGAGGGCAAATTAAAAAAAAAAAAGATGAAATGGAGCAGAAAATTTGAAGACCTGTTCTCTTAAAATGTCTGTGAACAAAAAAAAAGGGAGCATAATGGTAAAATGGTACAGAAATAAAATGCTATTGCACTTGTCAGTAGAGCCCGACCGATATATCGGCACGGCTGATATTAGCTATTTGCCGATGCATTGGTTTCAGGATTTATAACGGCAGATAAATGAAATTTTTAAAACGTAATGAAGATTCAAGAGAAACACCCTTTAATCTGGTTATGATTATTGATTTTGCATAGTTTGAAGTGCTTGAAATGCCACAAATGCAACAACCAGCTGATCCGAGCAGTCAATAAAATTAGTCTATTTTTAAACTTATTTCATACCTGCTAACAAATCCACGTAAAGCTTACACAGTGGTCCTTCAAGTCCATGAGGCAGTTGTAGAATTATTAGCCATAACAATTTATTTATTAGGCCATTACACTACCAGCTAAAATCTTGAACCTAAACCCAGTCTATGAGTGGCATCATCCTAGAGAGACCATGTTTACTGTGTGCTTTTGTGCCCTGCAAATGTGTTACTTTAACAAATAAGTTGAGTTTAATGCATGTGAAAAATACATTATTTCGCTCCAGTGAAGGGGGCCATTTTTAATGCTACACCTCATTATTTGTGTTTTATTATCAGACCAGCTAAGCACAGACAAATTTGTATGTCAGTAATTTTTCAGCTTGTTTACGATGTAAAGATCATGAATGAAAAAGATCCCCATTTATGATCTATTTTCACAACTAAATATCACAATGAGGAATGGATCTAACATTGCCTAAGCTTTCTCTGAGGTAATGAGGCCTTACTTTTGAAAGCCGCGGTGCGATGATGGCGAGGCAGAAAGACAGATCGAGAGGATAAGAGAGAAACAATCCTAGGATTTTCCCTAATAGCATGCTCGCTTCGTCTCTTACCTTTAGCTGCCTGCACTACCCCTCACCCCGCTCCACCCTCTGTAGCTTTGCACACCTGTGTGTCTTCACCCTCGGGTAAACTTTGGCCTGCCCTTTATGCATTAAGGGATCAGTGAAGGATTGGGGTGGGGTGGGGGGTGGCATATTTTAAACAGGGGAAAGTTGCATGCAGGGAAGGACAGCAATGATTAGTGAGATGAAAGTTTTAATGAAAGGGGTTATTGAGGGAAGGATTTTAGAGCTGATTTCACACACATGTTTAGACGTAGACGTGAAGCTCCCCAGCTTTTAGTTCTTTGTTTGTTTGCCTGTTACAGGGCTAATTATATCCTGCCAACAGCCTGTCAAAATTTAAGAATTAGCGACTTAATAAAATTAAAAAAGATAGACACTAATAGCATTCATACTGAGCTGCCTCTATCTTTTAAGTATCCATTTATACCTGCAGACATGCCAAAGACAGTGCCTCTGGCAGGGTATGTGTTTAAAAAAAAAAAAAAAAAGTTGGAGGCTAATCAGCGTGCAGATTATCAGGGCAGAGATTTGTGGTGTATTATTTGTTTGTATAAACTGCATGATGACACAAGCGCACAACAGCCATGCGAGACCGATTGCTACTAGAAGGCACTCGTCATTCATCTTGGTTACTACCTGCTACCCCGATGATCTCTTTTGACTGGCACTGTATGTATGTATAATGTACATAACATGTCACTTGCATATGATTGGAAGCATTAAAATATTCTTATAACATGTAACATAAATTACATTAGTTGCACATTAACGTTTTGTGGCTGAGAGCTATATGACAAGATTGCCGTTACCTTCATGTCTTCCTGTGAAAAATGAAATTGGAGCACGTTTGTTAGCTTAGTTATCACGAAGATTGAAAGCAGGGTCAATGGCTAGCTTGGTTCTTTACATAAAACACTCACCAATTTGGTTTTGGGCTTTGTTTCTGTGTGGCATTTTGGCAGTGATCATCTTATTTACTTATTTATTTTAGCATGACGAGTAAGGAGTGAATGTGAAACAAAGGGAACTGATTGCTTAAAGAGAGTTTTGTCCTTGACAAAGTAGCCACACCATAAAGCACACCCTGCTTCTGAATCCATTTTACTCTAGTTATGATAATAATTTAAAAAAATGAATGCCATACTGTATTAAATAAGACTTTAAACTAGAGACTGTGACTATAAACTCAGTAGGATGGCTTTTAATGAGTCATTTTCTCTTAGACTTCTTGGTCTTTGTATTTTTGATGATCTCACACTGCTTCAATAATGTTGAGGCTTGGGCTCCGGGGAGGCCAATCCATGCCAACATGAAGTTTTTGGCTTCTAGCTCTTTGGGAATCACATTCTGTTTTATGCCAGTCAAACTGTCTAACCCTTGGCATTTTTTTTCTAAATTCAACTAAATAAATGTTAACAAATAGTTTTTTGCAACAAGCTGCTCGTAACAAAGTGATTAAAGATGCAGTATTAAATAGTTTCTTCGCTAAGTTGTCGGTACTTTATAGACACAACGCTGGTTTATCCCTAGAGTTGGGTATCTTTGTTATGCTTGAATAAACTAACCATTTTAATCTAGTAGAATGGCCCTCGGAAAGAATGCATATTTAAGGCACTTCATCAGCAGGTTAAATTTTCAGACCATTAGTCTGTGGTTATATTTTTTGTTTAGTATGCACAGCCCACACAAAAATACAAGCACATGTTGAGGTTACTGTGGCTTTAATGTAACCAACTTGTGATTTTTCTGTCAAATGATAGTGGGCACCGAGGTTGCGTTGGTGCTGAAACCAAACAGATCACCTTTCTTGGCTGTAAGACGGAGAAACAATTGTCAAGAGAAAGCTGAAGTGGTTTAGCCTGTGTGTGTGTTCCTGCCACAAGGTTAGAAGATTAAATTTGGTTCCATACATCTTATGTGTGAGCCTTTTTATCGATTTATAGCAGAAAAAGTATAGAAACAGTTGTGCTTCGTATGGAGAATGATTGTGGCAGAGAGTGATGGAGAATTTGTGCAGCCCTGTCCAGACGGAGGGATTGTGTTTGTGGTGCGCGCAAAGGAGCTTAAAGCATGTGTGTATGACTAAGCAGGAAAGGTGTTTTAGCTAAGGGGGCAGGCGGTATTTCATCAGTCATGTTGCTCACCCCAAATCACAGATTAAAAAAACATCTTCACCACAGGGCCACCCCACCCATCTCAGCAATACGTTATGTAACTCATTAGTCAGTATTGCTTGCAGGATCGTGGTGAAACACGGGGTTCTGCTTGGAAATCATATGAGATTGAAGGAGAATCATTTAGAAACATGTTTGGAAGCAGTTTGATTGAAGTTTGTGAAGTTATCCTTGAAATGGCCAAAATGAGCGTTTCTGAGCGAGAAAAGCCCAAAACGCACATAAAAGCTCCTGTGCTTGCAGGATCGTGGTGAAACACGGGGTTCTGCTTGGAAATCATATGAGATTGAAGGAGAATCATTTAGAAACATGTTTGGAAGCAGTTTGATTGAAGTTTGTGAAGTTATCCTTGAAATGGCCAAAATGAGCGTTTCTGAGCGAGAAACGCCCAAAACGCACATAAAAGCTCCTGTGCTTGCAGGATCGTGGTGAAACACGGGGTTCTGCTTGGAAATCATATGAGATTGAAGGAGAATCATTTAGAAACATGTTTGGAAGCAGTTTGATTGAAGTTTGTGAAGTTATCCTTGAAATGGCCAAAATGAGCGTTTCTGAGCGAGAAACGCTCAAAACGCACATAAAAGCTCCTGTGCTTGCAGGATCGTGGTGAAACACGGGGTTCTGCTTGGAAATCATATGAGATTGAAGGAGAATCATTTAGAAACATGTTTGGAAGCAGTTTGATTGAAGTTTGTGAAGTTATCCTTGAAATGGCCAAAATGAGCGTTTCTGAGCGAGAAACGCTCAAAACGCACATAAAAGCTCCTGTGCTTGCAGGATCGTGGTGAAACACGGGGTTCTGCTTGGAAATCATATGAGATTGAAGGAGAATCATTTAGAAACATGTTTGGAAGCAGTTTGATTGAAGTTTGTGAAGTTATCCTTGAAATGGCCAAAATGAGCGTTTCTGAGCGAGAAAACGCTCAAAACGCACATAAAAGCTCCTGTGCTTGCAGGATCGTGGTGAAACACGGGGTTCTGCTTGGAAATCATATGAGATTGAAGGAGAATCATTTAGAAACATGTTTGGAAGCAGTTTGATTGAAGTTTGTGAAGTTATCCTTGAAATGGCCAAAATGAGCGTTTCTGAGCGAGAAACGCTCAAAACGCACATAAAAGCTCCTGTGCTTGCAGGATCGTGGTGAAACACGGGGTTCTGCTTGGAAATCATATGAGATTGAAGGAGAATCATTTAGAAACATGTTTGGAAGCAGTTTGATTGAAGTTTGTGAAGTTATCCTTGAAATGGCCAAAATGAGCGTTTCTGAGCGAGAAAAGCCCAAAACGCACATAAAAGCTCCTGTGCTTGCAGGATCGTGGTGAAACACGGGGTTCTGCTTGGAAATCATATGAGATTGAAGGAGAATCATTTAGAAACATGTTTGGAAGCAGTTTGATTGAAGTTTGTGAAGTTATCCTTGAAATGGCCAAAATGAGCGTTTCTGAGCGAGAAACGCTCAAAACGCACATAAAAGCTCCTGTGCTTGCAGGATCGTGGTGAAACACGGGGTTCTGCTTGGAAATCATATGAGATTGAAGGAGAATCATTTAGAAACATGTTTGGAAGCAGTTTGATTGAAGTTTGTGAAGTTATCCTTGAAATGGCCAAAATGAGCGTTTCTGAGCGAGAAAAGCCCAAAACGCACATAAAAGCTCCTGTGCTTGCAGGATCGTGGTGAAACACGGGGTTCTGCTTGGAAATCATATGAGATTGAAGGAGAATCATTTAGAAACATGTTTGGAAGCAGTTTGATTGAAGTTTGTGAAGTTATCCTTGAAATGGCCAAAATGAGCGTTTCTCAGCGAGAAACGCTCAAAACGCACATAAAAGCTCCTGTGCTTGCAGGATCGTGGTGAAACACGGGGTTCTGCTTGGAAATCATATGAGATTGAAGGAGAATCATTTAGAAACATGTTTGGAAGCAGTTTGATTGAAGTTTGTGAAGTTATCCTTGAAATGGCCAAAATGAGCGTTTCTCAGCGAGAAAAGCCCAAAACGCACATAAAAGCTCCTGTGCTTGCAGGATCGTGGTGAAACACGGGGTTCTGCTTGGAAATCATATGAGATTGAAGGAGAATCATTTAGAAACATGTTTGGAAGCAGTTTGATTGAAGTTTGTGAAGTTATCCTTGAAATGGCCAAAATGAGCGTTTCTCAGCGAGAAAAGCTCCAAAACGCACATAAAAGCTCCTGTGCTTGCAGGATCGTGGTGAAACACGGGGTTCTGCTTGGAAATCATATGAGATTGAAGGAGAATCATTTAGAAACATGTTTGGAAGCAGTTTGATTGAAGTTTGTGAAGTTATCCTTGAAATGGCCAAAATGAGCGTTTCTGAGCGAGAAACGCCCAAAACGCACATAAAAGAGCAATAC
>JAMQGT020012837.1:0-58629 GCA_024447675.2 Pterophyllum scalare | reverse complement strand
TAGCAACTACCATAATGTATTGCTTGATCAATCTGAAGTAATAACATGAATATGCATGCACATTTTTAAAGAGATAACTTAATAAACAACCAATCTGCTGTTACTGATTCTGTGATTTTTGTTTCGTTTCATTTTGTTTTTATTTTTGTTTCATTTCAAGTTTCCTTTCTTGTGTTTACTCAATAAACTACAGCTGGCTGGCTTCATAACATTTTAATTCCTAAAAAACAAACCTTCATTTGAATCACAAATTATTGTATGTGGCAGTTAGTGCTTGTTTGCAGTCTGAATGAAGGCTGACCACAAGGTGATGTTTTTCAGAGTTAACCAAGTGTTGGTTCCTGCAACAAAAGACTAACCTCTCGATCAGTAAAACGTTAATAAAGTGGAAACACTTTCAGGATGGTAATGCAGTGAATCCGTGCACATGCACAGTGATGCACCAATCAATGTATCCGTGGTAATTTGGTAAAGTGTCAGTATCTTGAGCCAGAGACTTGCATGTTAGGTTAATACCGTGGTGTTAAACTGGCATAAAAATAAATAAATAAATAAAAATATCTGTAAAAACAGTAATATACTGACAGGTCTAAGATTATTCTGAGATTTTTAGTGTTACACAACTTTACTGGAAAATGAAGTATCTGCAAAATCATATTGAATTAAATCATATTAATTGCACTTTTACAAAATTGTTATTTTATATGCAATTAATGGTTATTGTTCAAATCCACATCAATTGTAAATGCCTTAAGAATAAATCTACATAGAATATGTATTTATATTCTGCATTTAAATTATTATTAGACTCACTGGCTTCTCAAAATGTAAATGATCCCACCCAGCACTTTAACCACACTCTGGATCTTGTTCTGATATATGACATCGAAATTGAACATTTAGCAGAATTCCCTAAAAACCCTCCTTTGTCTGATCATTTCTTAATAAAATTTAAATTTACATTAATGGATTGCACAACTGTGGGGAATAAATACCATTACAGTAATAATAATAAACCTTAGACTTATATAGCGCTTTTCACGGTACTCAAAGCGCTTTACAATTCTGTGCACCATTCATTCACACCTCAATCATACTTGGTGGTGGTAAGCTACTGATGTAGCCACAGTTGCCCTGGGGCAGTCTGACAGAAGCGTGGCTGCCAATTCGCGCCTACAGGCCCTCTGACCACCACCACCAACAACACAACCACATTCACACTTAGACCATGAGGGGGACTCGAACCCAGTTGCGAGGTGAGCACCTACCCACTGCGCCACTGCCACCCGAATAGATGTATTTCTGACATTAATTCTTCCACTGTTAGCTTCCACTGTTATCTGTGGCAGCACAGTGCAGAGCAGTGACCTACACATTTGTGCAATATTTTTAAAATTAATTAAATTCAATTCAATTGTATTTATATAGCGCCAAATGACAACAAACTGTCGCCTCAAGGCACTTTCTTTTGTGGGTAAAGACCCTACAGTAACACAGAGAAAACCCAACAGTCAAAACGACCCCCTGTGAGCAAGCACTTGGCAACGGTGGGAAGGAAAAACTCCCTTTTAACAGGAAGAAACCTCCAGCAGAACCAGGCTCAGGGAGGGGTAGTCATCTGCTGCGACCAATTGGGGCTGAGGGGAGGGAGACAGGACAAAAGACATGCTGTGGAAGAGAGACAGAGATTAATAATAATGATTAAATACAGAGTGAAGTATAAACAAGTAAATAAAGGTGAATTAGAAGAAACAGTGCATTATGGGACACCCCCCCCCAGCAGCCTAGGCCTATAGCAGCATAACTAAGGGGTGGTTCAGGGTCATCTGATCCAGCCCTAACTATAAGCTTGATCAAAAAGGAAAGTTTTAAGCCTAATCTTGAAAATAGAGAGGGTGTCTGTCTCCGAATCCAAGCTGGGAGCTGGTTCCACAGATGAGGGGCCTGAAAGCTGAAGGCTCTGCCTCCCATTCTACTTTTAAGTATCCTAGGAAACATCACTTGTGGTTCCTAAGGTAATTGAATGTGAAGCAGAGCCTTCAGCTTTCAGGCCCCTCTTCTGTGGAACCAGCTCCCAGTTTGGCTGCAGGAGACAGACCACGCACTCTATTTTTAAGATTAGGCTAAAAACTTTCCTTTTTGATAAAGTTTGTAGTTAGGGCTGGATCAGGTGACCCTAAACCCTCCCCTAGTTATGCTGCAATAGGCCTATGTTGCTGGGGGGTTCCCATGATGCATTGAGTTCACTCACTTCTTTACTCACCTCTTTTCACTCTCTGTTTATACACTACCTGCATTTAATCATTAGTTAGTCTCAATCTCTGGCTCTCTTCCTCATCCCCAACTGGTCACAGCAGATGGCTGCCCCACTCTGAGCCTTGTTCTGTCAGAGATTTCTTCCTATTGAAAGGGAGTTTTTCCTTCCCACTGTTGCCAAGTGCTTGCTTATACAGGGTTGTTTGATTGTTGGGGCTTTCTCTGTAGTACTGTAGGGTCTTTACCTTAGAATATAATGTGCCTTGAGGTGACTCTTGTTGTGTGCTGGCACCATCCCTTCATCCATCCATCCATCCATCCATCCACATCTATTCTCTTCCGCTTATTAGGGTGAGAGGCGGGATACACCCTTGACAGGTAAATAAAATTTAATTTAACAGAATTGCAGGGTTACTGTGTGAAGAATCATATTTCCCCAAACAAATATCTTTTAATAACTGCAACTAACAACTCTTAGTGTCTAAACCTAAGCAGCTGATGGAAGCTAAGCTAAAAAGGCAATGAAAAAAGAAGTGAAACCAAAAGTCAGATGGTGGATAAAGCCTGCAGCTTATGCTACCACCCCCCAATGAACCTCTTAATATGGTTACCTGTCAGAGGCCAATATTGCTATAGGTGCAATGAAGGCATCGGTGGCAAAGGACACCTTGTGTGTAATGGAGAGACTCAGGCATCACCCTAGGATGAGAATCGTTTGAGTGTCCAGGGTTTGGATCCTCTTCTTCTTCAGTCATTACAGCACAACAGCTATTTTAATTAGTAATTTAGCTGGAAGGGAGTAAGAATACATGAATTATTAGTTTATAGTAAACAGAAGGTAGGTTGAGCTTTAGGTGACTCATTTTAAAGCAAAGTATTTTCTACTTGTGTACATCAAATATTTAGCAGAGTTTTTTATTCAGTTCAATTCAGTTATACCTTACGTATATGTAGAAATGTCCATGTCCCATGTAAACATGTCTTACGTAAACATATCCCTGATGCTGACTCATGATGCTGAATCAGCCAAATGGCAGTAGACATGGTCAACTAGAATCAACAGTGCTGCACAGCCTGTGAAAACTACAGTTGACAGTCGACCGCAGACCACAGATGTCCCAGTAACATTTCACTGTGGAGTTTCAGCGGTTGGTGATGGAGGATGGAGCCTGAGCATTTCTGCTTTCCCAGTGAGAGAGGCAAATGTTCAGAAAAGCAAATGCTGAAAACAAAGGTTAAAAAAAATGCTGCAGACACTTGTGACAGAGCGCTGCATACAGCGAGAGAGTTTACAAACTAGATTCAGGGAGGAATATAATGTGAAACAGCATAAGAAGCAAAACCCGCAGATCATAAATTATTCAAACAAGATGTTTTTATAAGAGCATGAAAAAAAAAATATCAGACTAGGACAACTTTAACTGAGCTGCAGCTCAACTGTGAGACAAACACTTCTATCACAGACACACTCAGTTTGCTGCCCTCTTTTGTCTCCCAAAAGAAAACACACAAGCATGCAAATATTCAAGGTGAGACTGAAGATCCAGGAGAACTATCATATGCAAATAGCCCATATGTGCTGCCTGTCACTGTCTCTGGACACACACAAGGTGATATGTGTGCGTGTGTGTGTGTGTGTGTGTGTGTGTGTGTTTGGGCCAAAGGTCAGATAGGATGCCTAAAGGACGATGGTTCTGAGAACCCTTATACTATACACATACACATGATGCACACACACACAGGTTTATAATATAATTAACCTTCTCTGACCCACCTTCTGTTGCTTGCAGTATTCTTCTCTTCCTGTTCTACATTTAAAACTTTGAGGATGTTTTTTTTTTTTAACAGCTTGAGTTTGTCATAGTCTGCACTGGCCCATGTTTGCAGTTAAATACTAACACTTTCTGTTCCAATGAGAATGAGCTCTGGGATTGGGGGCCTGTCCGAGTGCCCCCTGTGCTAACCTTCTTGTGTCCATTTTTCCTAGTGACTCCTGTGTAGCTGAAGAGTGGCTTCAAACCCAGATTCCTGTACCTATCTCCACTGAGCTGGTCTATCTTGTCTGAGGACACCTGGCCAAATACTCACCAGAGCTACCTGCCTGCTCACACTCCTGTGGATTGGATTTCCTGTGGCTCCCCCTGCAGTTTGCTCCTCGCTTCCCCGAAGTAAGAAACCGCAGCTTAATTCTGAATCAATCACTCTGCTTACTGCTTTGTCGTTCACCCATACGGTGGGCTGGATTTAACTCCCCTCCTCTCTCCCAGGCTTCCAAGCTGCCAGAGATTCCTTTGAGTGTTAACCTGTTTAACATGCCCTCTGAGAAATCTCCCTGTGTGACAGGTCTGCATTGTGCTGCTTGCTTGGATCTTTTAGTTTGATTGTGTATTTTTAACTGTTGCAGGTCAATGAGATCATTATAGAGCTGTTTACTATCAGCCCGGTTCAATTAAATGCAGGTTTTCACACCTGCACAGTTTAATGAGTTTGTTTTCATGGGAAAATGAACCAGATGTGAAGATGGTAACCAAACTTGGGTGTGGAACAAAATAACTACACAGAGAACCTTTGGAATACGTGCAACTGAGGCCACTTTTTGTTTTTTCTCAGACTTCAGTTATATAATCCAGTAAACAACACCAAACGAGTCAATAGCAGAATAAAGTCTTTGGCATTGACGGGGGAAGATTTGGCAAGTTTTTCACAGGCGCAACCTCACCTGCTCAACCCACAAATGCATTTTCCTTTCAAAATAGGTTTTCAAATGGTATTAGATTTATTGCCTAGAAGTTTTTTTTTGGTTGATTATTTCTTTCAACAAGGAAATAGTCAACCAAATTTCCTTACTTTTTTTTGTTTAGATGGTAGTGTAATGCTGTTGGAATGTTTTCCTGCTTCAAGACAACTGTAGATATATGGGGGAGGTCTTCATTTGGACAGAAAACCCTGAAGGAGAACAACAGGTCATCAGTCTGTGAACTGACTTAAGTGCAACTTAGTTTTGGAGTGACCTAGTTGAAGTCCAGATCTGAACCTTGTGGTGGGACCAGAGCAGTTAATGCAATAAAATGGTTCTGGAAGAATGAATGCTCTAAAGTTTCTCCAGCTATGAGACTAAGCTCTAGGAACTGGAAGGATTTGGCTTCAGTTGTGGTGTTAAAGGTGATTAATTAGTTTTTCACATTGGTGTTGCCTTAATTTTTGCAGATCTGACACAGTTTACTATTAGAAAAGAGTGGGAAATCAGGAAGGGCTGAACACTTTTTTCACAGTGCTGTGAAGTTTTCTAATGACTATTAAATGTTTAGTAAGATTAGCCATTCCAGATGGTGCCTCTTACTAAGTCAACGCCATGTGTATCTGAATAAAAATAAATCCAACAAAACAAAAAAAATATCATAAAATTAAAACTACATTTCACATGGCAATATTTACTGATTTCTGATTTCTACACAGTTTCTTTCTGTCATTTTTAAAAAAAAATTTAAGCTAAAACTCTAATTAGCCCTGAGCATGTGCAGTGTGTGTCTCAACTGTTGCCGCCCAGCTTTTTTTCCTTTGGCTGTAACAGACATCTCTCCAAGGTTACAATAACAGCTACAAGGACAAATTATCACATGCAGCATGAATACTCATTGCATGTTCATACAAAGCATCTGTATGTGCAGTGTGGTTGGTGTGTCTGCTGCAGACAGAAAGACGTTTAATATTTGATTAGCTGCCAGATGGCACAGTAGCGCTAATAACCATCTTTAATAAAAGTAGTCAAGCATACCTGTGTGTGTGTGTGTGTGTGTGTGTGTGTGTGTGTGTGTGTGTGTGTGTTCTTCAGTGGTGGGGTTCCTGCGATCAAAGAAGGCAACTCCAATGGCTGACACACGTCAAGAGCCAGACGCATGCATCAATAATTCATCAAACACACACTCACACACAAGAAGCCACACACACACACACACACACACACACACACACACACACACACACACACACACACACACACACACACAGACTTAGTGCCAAAAATGGAAGCTTCTGCTGAAATAGAAGCTCCTGTTTCAGCAGAAGCTTCTGCTGAAACAGGAGCTGTAACTAATGCTGTAACATTAGTTACAGCATTAGTTACAGCAGCTGGTTCAGATTCATACTGTCAGAGGCTGGAATTGAAATAAAACTTGAGGTAATCTTTTTAGCTATTTATGAAACAAGTCCTTATTTTAATTGAGAGTCTGTTTGTTCTTTGTACATTTTTAGCCCAAGGAGGAATAAAAAAAAAGTCATTATCACATTTAACTTTAACCCTTATTGTCCCGTAAATCTTCCTAAAGTTGCAAACCTTTCTTGGAATCATAAACAATGTTTAACAACATATGAAACTATAGTCAAGGTACAGATTACAAATGATAAATGCACTTCAGAGTGCGTTTGCAATCAGTACAGCACACAGCATCTTCTGCTGAAAAACTCCTGATATAAGGAAAAACTTCCCAAATTAAAGAAAACTAGGTCACTCCTCTGGAACTGACAGATGCGGTGTACAGAGCAGATCATCACAGTCAAATTACAATATGAGCAGTCAGGATGACTGATTAGATATGCTTAGAGGAAGTCCAGGTGGATGTCAAGTTAAGGTGAGACCATTTCTGCAACAACACTAGTTTTAAACAGCCAGCAAACCTAAATGACTTGATTTGAAATATTCCTTCTTTAAAAAAAATCATCTTTGTTAGACACAAGACAGAGAAACAGATGCTTTCTGAAACAATGGCTGTGAGACCAATTATGTAATGATATGGAAAAATATGCATAGCTGGACTGAAATGATGATTCAGGCCAGGAATTTGAGTCCCAAGCCAGTCTGTTCATAAAAAAAATTACAAAATCCTTAATTCAAATGTGGGACTAGTTATGCTGATCCACTACATTCATTTGGGAGGAACTGCAGACCAATTTACAGTGCCTTGTGAAAGTATTCGGCCCCCTTGAACTTTTAATAAAACCTTTTGCCACATTTCAGGCTTCAAACATAAAGATACATTTTTTTAAATTTTTTGTGAAGAATTAACAACAAGTGGGACACAATCGTAAAGTGGAATGAAATTTATTGGATGTGTCAAACTTTTTTAACAAATAAAAAACTGAAAAGTGGCGGCGTGCAATATTATTGGGCCCCTTTACTTTCAGTGCAGCAAACTGACTCCAGAAGTTCAGTGAGGATCTCTGAATGATCCAATGTTGTCCCAAATGACTGATGATGATAAATAGAATCCACCTGTGTGTAATCAAGTCTCCGTATAAATGCACCTGCTCTGTGATAGTCTCAGGGTTCTGTTCCAAGTGCAGAGAGCATCATGAAGACCAAGGAACACACCAGGCAGGTCCGAGATACTGTTGTGGAGAAGTTTAAAGCCGGATTTAGATACAAAAAGATTTCCCAAGCTTTAAACATCTCAAGGAGCACTGTGCAAGCAATCATATTGAAATGGAAGGAGTATCAGACCACTGCAAATCTACCAAGACCCGGCCGTCCCTCTAAACTTTCATCTCAAACAAGGAGAAGACTGATCAGAGATGCAGCCAAGAGGCCCATGATCACTCTGGATGAACTGCAGAGATCTACAGCTGAGGTGGGAGAGTCTGTCCATAGGACAACAATCAGTCGTACACTGCACAAATCTGGCCTTTATGGAAGAGTGGCAAGAAGAAAGCCATTTCTCAAAGATATCCATAAAAAGTGTCGTTTAAAGTTTGCCACAAGCCACCTGGGAGACACACCAAACATGTGGAAGAAGGTGCTCTGGTCAGATGAAACCAAAATCGAACTGTTTGGCCACAATGCAAAACGATATGTTTGGCGTAAAAGCAACACAGCTCATCACCCTGAACACACCATCCCCACTGTCAAACATGGTGGTGGCAGCATCATGGTTTGGGCCTGCTTTTCGTCAGCAGGGACAGGGAAGATGGTCAAAATTGATGGGAAGATGGATGGGGCCAAATACAGGACCATTCTGGAAGAAAACCTGTTGGAGTCTGCAAGAGACCTGAGACTGGGACGGAGATTTATCTTCCAACAAGGCAATGATCCAAAACATAAAGCCAAATCTACAATGGAATGGTTCACAAATAAACGTATCCAGGTGTTGGAATGGCCAAGTCAAAGTCCAGACCTGAATCCAATCGAGAATCTGTGGAAAGAGCTGAAGACTGCTGTTCACAAACGCTCTCCATCCAACCTCACTGAGCTCGAGCTGTTTTGCAAGGAAGAATGGGCAAGAATTTCAGTCTCTCGATGTGCAAAACTGACAGAGACATACCCCAAGAGACTTGCAGCTGTAATTGCAGCAAAAGGTGGCGCTACAAAGTATTAAAGCAAGGGGGCCGAATAATATTGCACGCCCCACTTTTCAGTTTTTTATTTGTTAAAGTTTGACACATCCAATAAATTTCATTCCACTTCACGATTGTGTCCCACTTGTTGTTGATTCTTCACCAAAAAATTAAAATTTTATATCTTTATGTTTGAAGCCTGAAATGTGGCAAAAGGTTGAAAAGTTCAAGGGGGCCGAATAGTTTCGCAAGGCACTGTATATATTTTAAAAAGCAAACAAACAAGCCAACACAAAAAGCCCATCTATGGGAGAGTTTAAAAATATTATTTAAAACTAATATTAAAATCCTAAAACTGCTTTTTTCCCAGCACAAACTGAGTGTAAGTGTAAAAAATTGACAGGATTACTTCATCATTTACCTTTGGTTTGACTTCATTCTCTTCTCCTCTGTGCTCGGCTCCATCAATTTCTTCTTTTTTCTTTCAGAAATTCCCACTGCACACAAAACGAGTGCATCTATCAAACAGGTGAACAATTTGACTTCATCAGCTGCCCTCATGACATGTAGGGTCCCACAGGGCTCAGCCCTTGGACCTATTATGGTCCCTTGGCCATCTAATCAGCAATCTTGAAACTGAACTCTGATAAAACTGAAGTCCTTGTTATTGGTCCCGATCGTGTTTTCTAATAGTTTCACTCCCTGCCTTGGACAACCTAAAGAAATTAGAAGCCTTCGATCTGGTAAATTCCTTGATAAATATCTCAATTTCAATCAGCATGGCAAAGGTCTAGTTTAGTCTTACTATGTACACATTATCATTGTATACATGCCTAAATACATGCCTAAATGATGCAGCAGTTTCCCATCTAGTGAGTAAGAAACACAGCAGCAAGATGTTTTCCAGGCAGGGCACGTATCACTCCAGTCCTCACAGAATGGCTTCCATTCACTACAGAATAAACTTTAAGATTTTATTGATCAATTTTGTCCAAAACCATGCATGCTAGATCACTTGGTGATGCTAAATTGGCCACAGATGTGAATGGTTGTCTCTCTATGCTGCAGCGGATTCTGTGTGGGGGCTTACTCTCTTCAGTTTCCTTTTTAGCAGGTAAAATGTTCTACAGGGTTTAAGTCTGCAGATTGACTAGGCCAGTCTAAAACTTTCCACTTCCTGTCCCTGATGAACTCCTTTGTAGTTTTGGTGTGTTTGGGATCATTATCTTGCTGCATGATCCGTTTGGTTGCATCTTTCTTTCAGTTGACAGACAAAATATTTCTGTAGATTTCTGAGTTCGCTGTACTGCTGGCATCATGAGTGACATCGTCAGTGAAGATTAATGAGCCCGTCCCAGAAGAAGCCATGCAAGTCCAAGCCATGACATCACCTCCACTGTGTTTCACAGATGAGCTCGTATACTGGGGATTATGATCTTTCTTTCTCCAAACTTCAGCCTTTCCATCACCTTGGTAACGGGTCATCTTTGTCTAATCAGTCCATAAAACTTTGTCCCAGAGTTTCTGAGGCCTGTCTCTGTATTTTTTGGCAAATTCCAGCCCGGCCTTCCTCTTCTTCTTACTAATCAGTGGCTCTGGGAAGCCTCTATACTTTTGCTCACTTTTGTCTTCTGCTGACACTAGATTGTGATACCTTCACTCCTGCTCTCTGGAGGTTGTTGCTGATGTCACTAACAGCTGTTTTAGGGTCTTTCTTTACAGCACTTACAATGTTTCTGTCATCAACTCCTGCTGTTTTTCTTGGTCTACCTGTTCCACATCAGTGATGACTTTCTTCTTCAGGACGTTCCAAACGGTTGTACTGGCTATGGCCAATTTTTGTGCAGTGGCTCTGATTGATTTTCCATCTTCTCTCAGCTCCACAGTTGCTTGTTTTTCACCCATAGATAGCCATAGATGGTTGTTGCAAGAGTGAGAGTCCTAAGTCCTAGTTATAACATTTTGATTTTCGACAGGATTTCATAACAGAATCCTGTATGTGGTTATAATATGCTGATTCATTTATATTTAATATACTTTGAATCATGATGTGGTAAGACAGCAGGTACGAGCAGCCGTCAGACTTCAAGAGAAAAAAAAGTCTCTGGAATAAGACTTCAGGCTGATTTTCTTTAACATTTCAACATGTTTCTTACTATAAGAGAAAAACACTTTTTAACATAAGCATCAAAAGGATGACTTCAGTTGTATTCCCTTGAGTTATAACAGTATATACAGTGCATCTATTTTTTCCCTGAGAGCTGGAAAACAACATTTTGAATGCACTCAGTGTAAACTTTAGTTAATGGAACTGACACTGCAGTATGTAAATGTTTCAGTGTTCTGAATCTTTTCATTTGTTGTTAACACAATAAAGAAAATGTCTAAAAGAGCCATTTAGACTCAGTGAAAATGCCCCCCCCCTTTTTTTTCTCCAAAGGTCTTTTCAGCCTCACACTCCTTCTCATTAATAAAACATGGCACAATATCAACTTTCCACTAGAATGGTCCTAGGAGATAACAACAACTCCAAGTTCAGGTTCTTGTGGGTTTTGGCAGCAGTGCTTTTGATCAGGATCAAACTTGGATGACTTTGTCAAGCATAATTGTTTACATCTGCCAGAAATGGGAATGCATCACGTAAGCAAGAAGAGCATAAGCTTAGAGAAGGCAAGATTATTAGTGAGCAGCTCTCTGCTAAAACAAAATGTCACATAAAAAAAGACAAATACAAAAATATTTAAATAAGCAGCCACAGTAAAGACCAACACAGAGCAATAAATTCTTCCAAACTTAACTCAATCGAAAATAAAATATTGATTTAATTTTTTCATCTGACTTCCTGGTGTTGTTACCAGCAGTTGTGAAGGACTTCCAGCACATGTTGAACACTTGTTGGCACCTTTTCCTTCACTCTGTTCTCCAACTCATCGCAAACCTGCCAAATCTGGTTTAGGTCATGTGTTTCACATGTCAGGTGATCAGAAACAGCATTCCTTCACTTTGTTTCGTGGTCAATCAGCCCTTATGCAGCACTGATGTGTCTTTTGGCTCATTGTTGCAGGGATCAAAAGAATTCCCATCTTAAACCTGATAGGATGGTGTGCCACTGCACAGTTGCAGAGTTGTGGTACCCATGCTGGTTAAGGGGTGCAGTGACATGACTAAGAGAAGATCTCTGGATCTCTGAGGGTCTGACTGGGGTGTTCATTAGGTGTTAGTTCTTTGTTGCTCTCTTCAAGGCTACCATGCAGACCACCTGATGTACACAAGACCAGTGCTGCCTCGGTTTCTTGTGGGCCTAACATACTAACAGACCATTGTACTGCATGACCATCCTGCCCCATGCCACTGCTTTTAAGATAAGCTAAACTTTAATGATCTTATTTTGGGGAAATTTGCACATTACAGCAGCTCAAGTACAGATAAGGATGAAATAAAATAAAATAGAATAAAACAGAAAACACTATATACATAAAAAATATATCAATACACAGGTACACATATACATCAAAACAGTATATACATTTGTAGCTGGTAATTTGCAATTTGTACACAGCATACACAGTATGCATTATGGGTGGGAGTGCAGATAAATAAGATGTATATGTACCATACAGTGGGTACGGAAAGTATTCAGGCCCCTTAAAATTTTTCACTCTTTGTTTCATTGCAGCCATTTGTTAAAATCAAAAAAGTTCATTTTATTTCTCATTAATGTACACTCAGCACCCCATCTTGACAGAAAAAAACAGAAATGTAGAAGTTTTTGCAAATTTATTAAAAAAGAAAAACTGAAATATCACATGGTCAAAAGTATTCAGACCCTTTGCTGTGACACTCATATTTAACTCCCATGCTGTCCATTTCTTCTGATCCTCCTTGAGATGGTTCCACTCCTTCATTGGAGTCCAGCTGTGTTTAATTAAACTGATTGGACTTGATTAGGAAAGGCACACACCTGTCTATATAAGAGCTCACAGCTCACAGTGCATGTCAGAGCAAATGAGAATCATGAGGTCAAAGGAACTGCCCAAGGAGCTCAGAAAGAATTGTGGCAAGGCACAGATCTGGCCAAGGTTACAAAAGAATTTCTGCAGCACTCAAGGTTCCTGAGAGCACAGTGGCCTCCATAATCCTTAAATGGAAGAAGTTTGGGACGACCACAACTCTTCCTAGACCTGGCCGTCCAGCCACACTGAGCAATTGTAGTGAGAGAGGTACAGAAGAACCCAAAGATCACTGTGACTGAGCTCCAGAGATGCAGTAGGGAGATGGGAGAAAGTTCCACAAAGTCAGCTATCACTGCAGCCCTCCACCAGTCGGGGCTTTGTTGCAGAGTGGCCTGACGTGCAAGACATATGAAAGCCTGGATAGAGTTTGCCAAAAGACACATGAAGGACTCCCAGACTATGAGAAATGAGATTCTCTGGTCTGATGAGGTGATGGTTGAACTTTTTGGCATTAATTCTAAGCGGTATGTGTGGAGAAAACCAGACACTGCTCATCACCTGCCCAATACAATCCCAACAGTGAAACATGGTGGTGGCAGCATCATGCTGTCGGGGTGTTTTTCACTAGTTGCAATTGAAGGAAAGATGAATGCGGCCAAGTACAGAGATATCCAGGAAGAAAACCTCTTCCAGAGGACTCAGGACCTAAGGCTGGGTCGAAGGTTCACCTTCCAACAAGACAATGACCCTCAGCACACAGCTAAAATAACAACCATTCTTGACTGGCCCAGCCAGAGCCCTGACCTAAACCCAATTGAGCATCTCTGGAGAGACCTGAAAATGGCTGTCCACCAACGTTCACCATCCAACCTGATGGAACTGGAGAGGATCTGCAAAGAAGAATGGCAGAGGATCCCCAAATCCAAGTGTAGAAAACTTGTTGCATCATTCCCAAGAAGACTCATGGCTGTAATAGCTCAAAAGGGTGCTTCTACTCAATAGTGAGCAAAGGGTCTGAATACTTATGACCATGTGATATTTCAGCTATTCTTTTTTAATAAATTTGCAAAAATTTCTACATTTCTGTTTTTTTCTGTGAAGATGGCGTGCTGAGCTTGTACTGGAGTAGTTCATGGCCAAGTGTGAAGCAGTGGGAATGAGAATCAGTACCTCCAAGTCCAAGACCATGGTTATCAGCTGGAAAATGATGGAGTGCCTACTCTAGGTTCGGGAGGAGTTACTGCCCCAGGTGGAGGAGTTTAAATCTTGGGGTCTTGTTCACAAGTGAGGGAAGAGTGAAGCTTGAGACTGATGGATGGAAGGGGTGGACTGATCTGTTGAGCATAAAAATGAATTTTCCTTCAAAGTGTGGCTGGGCTCCCCCTTAGAGATAGAGTGAGGAGCTCGGTTATCCAAGAGGGACTGTGGACGAATGAAAAAGTAGTAGCTCTACTTTGTTCCTCCACATCGAAAGGAGCCAAGTGAGGTGGTTCGAACATCTGACTAGAATGCCCCACTTCTTGGGTGAGGTGTTTCAGGCATATTCCACTAGGACGAGGCCCTGGGGCAGACCCAGGACTTACTGGAGATATTATATTTCTCAACTGGCTTAGGAATGACCTGGTGCCCCCCTGGACTAGCTGGAAGAGGTGGCTGGGGTGAGGGAAGTCTGGGCTTCTCTGCTCAGACTACTGTCTCTGTGACCCAAACCCAGGTAAGATGGATGGATGGATGGATGGATGGATGGAAGGCAAAAGCAATCATTTACCAAGACAGGGTGCTGTTAGTAGGATGGTAAGAGCACTGTGTAATGGTAGCCCTCGGCATGGTGTTTGTATTCCTTTTATGGCACATTTACTCGTTTCCAAATAATAAATGTAAAATTTTCTTGCTGCAGAAGTACTAAAATTAAAGAAGACATTTAAGTTATATATAGGATTTTGAGATTGGGGGACTTCTAAGGGATAGCAGTGAAATAGAGCTACTTCCTTCTTTAACAGCAGCACATAATTCTCCCCTTTATGACTGCATGGCCACATATTGATAAAACCCAGCAGCTAAGCATGAACATACAGTATGAAAGCTGCAGACAGATGAGACACACTTTCAGAGGCTGCATACAGTAAGATTCAGGTTGTCAGAAAGTCAGTGAATGAGGATAAAATATAGATTTTGAGAGAGGATGAGAGGAATTATACCTGCCAACACACTGATGAGGAGATGAAAGGATTGACATTTAAAATGTGGTAGACAAAGGGAATACAAGAGAAAAAGCAGAATTTAAAGAATTTTTTTGGGACTTTTAAAATGTGTATTTAGAAATTAATGAGATTTCTCTTATGAGTTTTCTAGCATTTAATGAAAAATCATCACATAAATAGACTTATTGTACAAGGGTATGCTGAAAGTTAAAGATAACTACAGCTTAACAGCGTGGTTTTTTGTTGAATCTAAAAGAATATATATTAATAACTTAATAATTTGAGCGAGTTTGGTGGAAGAACTTGACTGGCCTGCACAGAGTCCTGACCTCAACCTGATACCTTTGGGATGAATTAGAACAGAGACTGTGAGTCAGGCCTTCTCGTCCAACATCAGTGTCTGACCTCACAAATGCACTTCAGGAAGAATGGTCAAATATTCCCATAAACAAACTCCTAAACTTTGTGAAAAGGCTTCCCTGAATTAAAGCTGTTATAGCTGCAAAGGGTAGAACAACGCCGTATTAAACCCTATGGATTAAGAATGGGGTGTCACTCAATTCATATGTGTGTGCGAAGGTGAATACTTTTGGCAATATGAAGTATAAAAAGATACATAGCTTCAGTAGCTTCATAGTAACATTTTAACTCTTGTCTATTAAGAAGTCCCAGGTGTTTAGGCTCTCTTTGGCGGGGGGGGGGGGGTCATTTTATAGTATCATCAGTCAGTTAACTGGGAGCTTTGGGCTACAGCTTAACCCAGCTGTCATCGGGTGAAATGCAGAGTGCACCTGAACAGGCTGCTAGTACATCATAGAAGCAACGCAGAGAGAATCCCGTCACATATTTACAAATCTGGCCAATTTCGAAATGAACAAATTAAACATAACATACTCGCCATTGTACTGTGCAAGAATATGCAAACTTCAAGGAAACCTAAAGAAACTTTGAACCCATAACCTTCTTTCAGTAAGGCTAAACAGTCCTCAACACACCACCACCCCAATCTCAGGGCAAATATTGCATTTTCTTACTACAGGGGCAACTACACTAGCACTTTCTGGCAAAACAATGTCAGCTAGTGGAGACATTTTTAATTAAATTTTGCAAATTCTGATTACAATTTAACTAATTTATCTTAAGTTCACAGTGTTCTTTTATTTTGTCCAATCAAGGAAAAAATAAATGGACCAAGTTGGAAGTACCAAAAGCTACAATTCCTCTAATCGCCACTTGATGCTGGCTACAAAACTGAGTCAGTCCCCTTAATCCCACCTCCAGGTGGCTTTTCCACACATTTTTCACAGAACTGTAAGAGATGGACATGCCACCATGACACCATTCATCGGTTAGTGCAGTCCCATTGAGATGCCTTAAGGTGAACGTTTTTCCATCTTGTTTTCTTCAAAATTAGATGTCACAATGATGGGTTCACACCCAACTGAGAAGCAGAGGGACACTGCACACTCATACTGTAGTAACTTGTCAGTCACATATAAAGTTTATCCTACTTCATCAAGTCATACAAATGGGGGATCTGAGCAGCATGAGAGCAATCTGAGAATGAGTTGGGCACAGTGGGATTATCAGATGAATAATACTCTGTGAAAGATCCCCAATTGTAAAATTGTTTAATGCCACCAGACTTTACACCATTTAAATAAGGCTGAAGGAGATACATTTTGAGAGATTAACAGCTCAGGTCAGGTTTTAATACAGTTTTCTATCAAGTCTCCAAATTATGGAGCTGTGTGTACACATGGTTGTTCAGTTATAACATTTGAAAATTAAAACCTTTCTGTGTTACATAATTCTGACTTGATTTTTGGGTTAGAAACACTGTTGAGGTTTAGGTTAGATTGTTGAGAGGCTAGGAATGAATTATGCCGGTGAGTATCCTCATAAAGATGACAAGACATATCTGTGGGGTTCTAAAAATATACTCTCTGATCTGATGTCCCTACAATAACAAAAAGACAAGGAGGAGTGTTCGTGTGTGCTGTCAGACTACAATATTGGAAAGTGAGGATCGGCTCCATCTGCTTGTCACTCTGATCACAGTCAGGGTGTTGACCAAATGTTACGCTCTCCAGAAGCAGAGCCAGCAGGAGTGGGTCACCCAGATGAAACCCCAGGAGAAGCACACAACAGAGGCACTCACTGTGACCAAATGTAAAAAAGACCAGAAAAGTCTGAAAGAAGGTCACGGGAAAGCTACAGGAGAAGTTTTGCAGCAAACAGCAGTTGGAGTCACTGACATTACAGTAGGACAATGGATCCTACAGGATGCAGCAGTTGTCTGGTGTTTGGAAACCCATGAGACAGCAGTAGAAAAGGCTTACACATGCAGTTTGTGACATACTTAAAGCTTTAGGTTTTGCTGCAATTATTATGAGAGCCGTTGTTTTCATGGCACCCTAAAGCTGAGCAAACAATTTGAGATTGCATTGGACACATAAGCTATGCACATTCAAAAGCCTCATAAAAGTGAATGATTAAGATGGTAAGTCACAAACAATGCTGAATACTGTTTGAAAAAATATACAAAACTATTTGTTTTAATTTGGCTTCATAAAGAAGTGTAATGTGTGAATATCAAGCACATGAATGTCACACTTTGTGTATTTGCTTTGTATTTATTTTTGTATATATTGTCTTGTGAAGTTCTCCTTGTGATTGCGACTGAATGAGCCCAACAGTCCTCAGAGGAAAAGACTGATGTACACTCAGCTGAGGTGAGAATATATTTGACAAGTTTAGCATTGGCATTAAATGAGGCAGAGCAATAGCTTAATAGGCTTACCCATCATGACAGTGGCACAGTATATGGAGATAAAGAGGTGACAGAGAGCCATTTACTTTGCATTCCACACTCCACCCTCTAACAGACGTTGCTATTGGTTTTTCACCTGAGGCTTAACCTTGGCACTTAAGATCAATATACTCACCCCCCCAGGCCTGCGCACTGTGTGTGTGTGTGTGTGTGTGTGTGTGTCAACCATAGCAGTAGTAACTTGCATCACAAGGCAAGTTAGCTTGATTGAATTACCTTCAGTACCTTTAAATTAATGTTTTAGCTTAATAGCGTTTGCCAAGTCTACTGCCTGTTAGTAACTTTGCTCATAGACAAAATGTTGATTATTAACAGTGATCAACTTCTCATGTCGAGGCTTGCTGTATGGCAGGCAGGATGTGGACCCAAATACAGGGCTTCGGAGACTGACAAACTTTAAGCAGCTTTAATGATGAGCTCTTTTAAAAAATACAAAAATACAGAGTTACTGAACAGGAACAAATAATCCAGAAACTAGGAATCACCAAGAAACATGGAAGCAGGAAACACACAACCATCATGGAGCACATGACAAAAAACAGAGGGAGACTCAAACAATATATACACACACCAAGTAATTATGGAGACAACAGGGAACACAGCTGAAACTTGTTGGGGAAACAAGACAACAAAACAAGAGAGACAAGAGACGAGCCACAATAAGACAAGAAGAAGCTAACACTGAGACACAGAGTCAAACATCTGAACTTGACACAAAGATAGAAAGGTAAACAAACATGGAGACAAGACTGACCTCACACTGGACACACTAAGGACAAAACACACAGACAAGACTATCACAGATTGGACACGAAAAGGAACTAACACCATAAAACAAGGAACTGAGGACTCGAAGTAAAGATAAATTCAAAAGCACTGGGAAATAACATTAAACTCAAAGGTCAGGACATAGAACTAGAACATAACTCACAGCTCAAAACCAAAACCAAATCACAAACCCACAAAAGCTAAAAACTCTGGGGCCATGACGTCTCCTACATTATGATATTGAACTGCATAGGCAACCATGTTGTGCTCTCAGGATATTTGCATAATGGGATTTCATTGGCTAACAGCAGCGCTGGAACATTTGGGTAACTTCAGAAGTTGAATTTTTTTGAACGTTTTGCACAAACAGCACAAACAAATTGAAGCAGCAAACCCTCATTCTGTTTGTCGAAGCCTGACATGCATCCATGTGAACCCTGTCTTACTCCAGCTAATATGGTGGCTCCACAGACCTTTTTCTGTCCATACTTCCTGATGTCAAACAAATCTGGAGGCAATCCACCTCATCGACAAACTGGGGTTTGCTGTGAACTTTCGAAGGAACCAACTGATCTCATCTGACATTCTACCATAGAGCCTCCAAAGCACCCCGATTGTTGTGGCCACTGACATCCCCATCACAGCAGTCCAGAACATGGGGAGAGTGATTAGCCGTCAGTCTATATCGACATGAGTCCCGGGACATAAAAATAAGAGGTGTCACACTAGTGTTAACAACAGGTCAGAAGTGGACCCCAAAAGAGGCTGTGCAACAAGCTAAATCAGCACTCCATCATGCTGAAATCATGGGCCACGTTCAACAGGAAAAAGGAGGTTTGGGCCTATGTCAAGACAGACCCTGATGGGACAAAGTAACCCCATTAGACTGGCGAAAGTTGTTGGTTCTAGAGGTCCAATGCCAGGAAGAGGCTGCAAGATGTGCTGACTCCCTGTCAAAATCCCTGGACACATCTATCGACGTCAAAAGAAAAGCCACCAACGCCACTCTCATGGGAGGATGCCGCAGACGAGGCCTAAAAGAAGATGCCACATTCCACAGAGTTGAAGGTGGAGGCAGAACAGTGAGGACGGAGAGCAACAGTCTGCCTAATGGAGGTTGGCTGTCAGGGCTTCATCGCAACATCCAATGTCAAGCTCCTTAAAGACCTGGGAATTTGCAGCCAAGCCCTCCACCACATCATTAAGGAAATGTCGGGAATGGCAGAATGTTGCAGCCAGTGGTTGCAGCTGGTTGTAGTTGGGCCCCAAGAATTTAGGGACACACACCCAGGTCTGATCAGGTCTGGGCCTGCCGTCAGCACAGGGTAAGGATACTTTATAAATCCTTAATAATGGGCAGTGATTCTACTGCTTTTGTCTGTCCCAGGTTGTTTCCTCCTGCATTAAACACCACAGCACTGGGAGCACAAGACTCACATGCATCACTTTCCAAAGCAGTTTCTTGAAACGCAGTGACATCTGTCATGTGATAAGGTTATAAGGGTGGTGGAGGCAGTGATATGACGTCAACCCAGGAGACGAGCATTCAAAAAAAACAACAAAAAAAGAAGCTTGCACAGATGGGATCATTCTTGAGAGAAGCTACTACATCGGCATTGTCTGAGACTAAGGATAGATCTCTATATAGATGACAGTTAACCAATGTTATCATTTGATTTCATTTCAAAGGTACTTCTGTGACTATGCACAGTATTGGCTGTGTGCCCCCTGATCCATTCCAGAGAAAAGTCAGAGCACAGTGTATGTGTGTGTGTATGTGTGTGTATGCAGGAGTATGAGTTGTGGGTTACAGCAGTGGCACAGTGACATTTCCTTAGCTGGCGGAGCAGTAGAGGTGAACGGTTACTTGGGTGTGACTTGCCAGAGTGTAGCTACTATAATAAAGATCTGGAAAGATGGCTTGAGCCTGCTCCAACCTCCATTACTGTGTGATTGTGGGGGCCTGGGGAGCTGCTCCGACAGCATTATCCCTGATGTCACACCAGAAGGTGAACCTGCAAGGAAACTGACAAAGTTGTTACAAACTTCAACTCTCCTTTCCTTCAGTTTGCTTAGCTAAACACATTTGCACAGATTTGACTGCAGCAATTTGACTTGAAAGCAGCAGATAGTCGACTCATGAGGGCTTGAGTGGATTATGATAAAATGATCATAAAATTGATGTAAAGGGAGTTTCTAAATCCTTGGTTGCATTAAACCTGTCATATATTTTTACTGCTTTTATTCATTTGTCTGTTATTTTATATATTTTCTGTAGCAGCATCCAAGGCTGAAAAATGAAACCGGCATGGAAGTTTCAAGAAGTTCCTCAAATTTGAGGCTGGCTCCAAAAGCACGTCAGTCCCCATAGACTCGAACTTTACAGCAGAATTAAACATGCTTCCAGGCTTGTAAAAAAAAGATTTTTGTTTTCTTCGGGTAGTTTCCTTCGTCTTAACTCTACTGTGGGTGATTTACTGTCAAGCCTTGAAGTTAGGGGCATAACTGACACTTGGTGACCCAGGGAGCTGTCAGTAGCTGTCTGCTAGGCCTCACCTCTGCTTATTTTGACTCTTTTTGGACCAATAACACAGGCTATATGAATGGTCTAATAATGTAATTATTTCTATAGTGGAGATGGAGTTGGCATTACCACCACAGGCACATTAATGACAAGTATACCAGGTTAAAATGAACTATTATTCTCCTTTAAGGACAGTAGAAGACTAGCAGAGACTTCACATAGTGTTAGGATGCTAATGATATTAATTGGCCTTGATTAGACAGAACCTGTGAGTTTATCTGAGTAAAAATAAACTTCTCCCTGTATAGGTCTCAACATTTTGCACAGGTTCCTCTGCCTGTTCTGTCTGCTTCTTGTTATCTCGTCATTGTCCCCCCCCTCCCCCGCTGCCACCTGTTCCTGCATCGCTCCTGCCTTTCCTCTGTTGCTGAGTTTTATTTCTCTCATTTTACTTTGGAATGTGTTTTTATTGGTAGCAGATTAAACTGGCAGAGCTGTGATGAGATGCCATTTTACTGCAGCAGTAGGAGTCGCCATCTGCCTCCATCTGCTCTCTCATTCCACAACACCTACACACACATGCACACGCACACGCACGCGCGCGCGCACACACACACACACTAACATGATAGATCAGTAAAGCGGTAAATCAAAACACACAACACCACGTCCAGCAGGTAGGGAGAGGACTTTCTAATCTGGCCTGCAGGTGCTTCCTCTGACCAGACGCCATGTTAACAGAGCAATGCAGAGAGGGAGAAAAACACAAAAATGTTCTTTACCTGCCTCCGGCTATCCCTTTCCAATCTCTTGTCCATGTCTTTGGCTTCACTGCAGGCAGATTCTGTTTCAGTCTAAAGGTTATCATAAGCACATATGAGCATATGATCTTTTCACTACCTTGAGGTTAAAATAATATTAGGAAAAAAACAAATTCATGTTACTTAAATTGATTCTACTAAATAACCTCAAACACCAGTCAAAATGTGAGGAGGTAGACATTTCTGTCCATATAGCCTCACAGCAGGTTGTGAAATGCTCATACATATTTTGTTTACCTGAATGTGATTTTTCATCACAATGGTTTTATAGCTATTGATTTCTGTCCATGTACACAGACCTAATCCTTTGAGGTCTCGGTCATCAATGGCAATAAGCCTGAGTGTAAGAATGATTATTTTCTTTGTCCTGGGATTGTAAAGACAACCAAAAAACAATATTTATTCCAGTCCCACAGGGTTAGGTTTCGGGTTCGGGTCGTCATGACAACTTAGACCTCAGAGGATTAAAAAGTGAAAAAGTCTGTGTTTGGAAGGTGGATGGTGCTGGTCATGGTGTAAAACGACATCCACATGGAGAGAGATGGGTTAAGAGCAGTACGTGGACTGGGTGAATACATGCAAAAGTGGAAGCAGCTGCTGGACAGGTTTGTATAAGGAAAACCACAGCAAAATCGCCAATACTGGTATCAGAGCCGCAAAAAGCAAAAACAAACAAAAAAAACCCATCAATAAATGATTTATTAGATTTTCACTGATTCCAAAAAGAAGCTAATCAGGATAAAACAATGACTTTTTCCAGTGATTGCACACCCTTTAAAGTGGTGAATTTTCATCACTTCTTGAGGGCCAAACTCACTCACAGTTTAGTTCAGGAAAGATGACTACAAGACAGTCTTTATCTAAGGTGAACCTCTGAAAGGCTCATTAGCGCTTGCCTACAGCTGTCTCTGGATCTCTCAAGGGTCTCTCACCTGGTCCATAAAGTACAGGCATCCTCGATTCCTCTCCAGGACTCCTCTCTGAAAGCCTTTATCCCTCCCTCAGATATGTGAGGGAAGGAAGTGAGAGAGACACATGGGGAGAGAGGAGTCGAGGCATGTCCTCACCTCATATATTTCTATATTCCAGCTGTATGTCACAGTCTCATTTTAAAGCAAATGCCAGTTAAATGGAATGTCCCCAACTGCAACATAAATTATTTCGGTAAAGTCCAGCTACAACTGTTGCAAACTTAAAAAAAAATAAAAAAAATCATACACACAGAAACAGTGAAAGGCAGAAAATTTATTCATATCTTGCTTCATGTTTTTAAGCAAATCAAACAGGATGAGTTGTTTTGAGTCCTGTCATGGTTTGCATATTCCAGCTGTGTGTCATCTTTTATACAATGAGGTTAAAAACGCTTCCCAAGAGGATACACCTGAGCACCCTCGATCATAGCCCCTTCAACCCCCCCCCCCATGTCCTCCAGATGCATTAACATGGAAATTAATTTCCAGATCACAGGCAGGAATACAGAGGCTAAAGGAAACGAGGAGGCACAGAGTTAGACTATCCACTTGATGAGACCGGTTACTCCAGAAATATTATTGCATAACATGAACAGATAACTGGGAATAGCAAAGGTAAGACACAGAGAAACAAAAACAAAAAACAGTTCAATCTGCAGTTTTTTTTTTAATTTAAAAAAATGAAAAACAAACAACTGTGCAGTTCATTAGATGTGCCTTAAACATCAAGTTAGCACTGAACAAAAAGTGCCACCACTCTGGAAAAAAAGGTTTATGTTCATGTTTAAGTATTTCAAGATTTTTGTAATAAATATTTGTGGTCCCTGTTTTAGATGCAAAATATTAAAATTAGTACATGCACACACACACTATACAAAATTTAATAAAAGAGGGTTTGCAAAAATACTGACTGTCTGGGTACTTCTATGTCGGTTTTTAAGGTGTTGTAGAGGTGCCAAGCATGTGAGATGAGATGCTGCAGCTGGACTGATAAATTACACAAAGCTGAAAACACAGTTGTTTAAAATATGAAAATTGTATGCTGCATCCAAAAAGAGGTTATCTGGCAAGCAATTACTGGTGCATCTGTGGCCCAGTGACGATGGTGTGTAGTTTTGGATGAGTGAAAGTGGAGCACAACTCAAGCACTGTGGCTGATGGATGTAGAACAGGTCATCCACTCACTGACAACTGGTGGAAAAAAGTTTAGCAGCAATCATCGTTAGCTAACCTGACAGCAGGCAAACAGGAAATGAGGGAAAGTTGAAAGTTGATGGTATGACTGAGAGGCTGACAGCACTTTTAAATATAATACCTCAGAACATGAAGCTACCTGACATGGTCTCAAATTGTCCCTGCTAAAAAAAACTGAGGTCCACGTGGCATTGTAATACTTGGTCAACAGTGTTCATATCAACCTCAGTTTATTTGCAGCTCTGCCCACTTGGTCCTCTGTTTTTAAATGTGACAAATTTTGCAACTCCTCAGCAACCACTGAACCGACTGGCACCAAAATTAAGTCAGAATTTTCCTTTGTGATCTTTGCTGATTCTAAGAAATTATATTTATTATGAGTGTTCAAAAAGCCATGCCATCTCACATTTTGTCAGTTCTTTTTTTGATTGTATTGTCAGATACAGGAAGTTTTGAAATCCCATTTGTGCCATCTGGACCTAAGCCAGGCACCTGCACACTTTTGATGCAGGAGCTCTGCCAAGTCACTAACCTTCTCCTTACCATTATTGCTTTGTCAGACACCTTCACAAAGTTCAACAAACAGTCTAGCAGTGTCTAGTTCAGATCCAACAGGCCTCTTAAGTTTCTCTCTGAAGGGATATTTTGTATCTAAGTGCTGCATCAGCTTCAAAGGCAAAACGTCTGACGGGGGAGCCGGTGAAACACCCCAGAAGGAGTGCCCCTTTCACGGTCATTTTGACTAGGCTGCTCCCCCTGGGCCCCAGGCATTGCCCTGGCTGCCCTTACGCCTTTGTCCAGTATAATGTAGAGCAGGGGCCCCTTTACATTATACTGGATGTTTATGAGCAAGCAGTGGTAAAGTGGACACATAAGAGTCCCAACTATATGTTTAAGACATGGTTCTATCTCACAAACTAAAGCCCAAGTTTTTTTTGTTTTTTTTAGTATATGTTTTCCTAATGAATTTAATTATAGTTCTTCAAATATTTACTCTGTCACTTTAGTCTCCACTGATTAAAATAGACACCTTTTCTGAAACAGTTTGATGGTGGAGGGGCATGCTGGGAAATATTGGAAATATGACTTGTACTTGCTGACCTTGCTCCCTGTCAAAATGCCCATAACCCTGTATGCAACAATTTGTTCATCGGTAAGTAAATTATGTTTAGCAAGCAAAGCCAAAAGTGGTGCACGAAAGAGGAAAAATACAAGTGTCATGGTCCACAGGAAAAAAGGACCCAAACACAGGTACTGAAAGTAAAAATCTCAGAAGTCTTCAATTACACAAAGTTAAGGGTGAAATGATTACGGAAGACAGTCTGGGGTGAGGCGGGTCAGTGGGGCGTGGCAGGCAGCTCAAACACAAAAACTTGATTCAATAAAATCTGAGTTTCTAAGTAAAGGTTTAAATAAATGTGTCTGTTGTCCTGACCTCTGACTGCAGTTGTTGTCCATGGTGCTGATCTAAACCTGGAATGATGATATTAATATTATTGTTAGTGAGTGAGTGAGGGAGAGAGAGAGATCCTGTGGGCAGCTCGCTTGGTACAATGTTAGCATTAGCCAACATTTTCTGACAAGCTGAGAGTTGTTGACTTCCTTGGACCAGCTGAAGTCATACGATGTTGTCTGCAAAATCTGGGGTCATCTGCTGTTAATTACTACCAAACCAAATTCTACGACATTTTTTGGATACTAGCTCAGAATGCTGTGATTCTCACCAATATTTCCACACTTGTAAACCATTTGAATGGTTGGCTACCCATGATGGCATTACCTCAATCAGCGAGAAGCTGCATGGTGGAGTTCATTATTAAACTTTGCTGAGAAAAACTCATGGTATAAATCCATAGGTGTACATTTATGCAAAATGCACCCTGATCATTGCCACTTGATATTTTTTGCTCATTTTCACACAGAATTTTTTGCAACAAAAGCAATTAATCCATACACAAGTATATCCCTTGATTTGACAGCATTAACCTGCAGGACTCTGGCAAACCAGTTAGGGTTACATTGCATTTTAGCCACAGCATAGTTTAAAAAACTAGAATAACTAGTCTTTCAAATCAAGTCTCGTATAGCATCTATTATATCTATTTGGATATGGTAAAGGGGAGAGGTGAACCTACCCCAAACCTTAACAGCTGAGTGACAGGTTGGTGGATGTTAAGAAGTTGGTTTTAGGAAATGGACCAAAGGTTTTGTAAAGCAGTAAGAGCTGCAGGCAAGCTGTCTCAGGTGCTAAAACTAGAATCAGGCAGTGCATCTTTCGATGATTAAATGGAGAGTGAAACAGAGGAGTTTGCCTGTTGTTTGTTTTTCCCTTTGGACCTGGAGAGATGAAAAGTGCTCTTGGCAGGTTTCTGTGCTCATTGCTGTGGCTGAGCGGCTTGTTCCCCCTGAGGACAAAGCTAATTGAAACTTGGCCCCATTTGCCAAAACTGCTGTCAGTCACCCCTGAAAGTTTGGCCGGGACACAATAATAAGTTGACTCTGCCATGACAAACTCTGCTGCTTTTTATTTTTCTTGCACATCAAGAAGATGATAGCAAACTTAGCTCTATATAAACAGGTGTTTCAAAGCTGTTAACGTTAGTTAATGAGAAATTTTCACCACCTGAGGAGAAATTAAGTATTCAGATGTATTCTGCAAATTAGGTCTCTTCCAGGATATATGCTGCCCAAAGGAGTTTAAGTATGTGGATGAAGAAATGGAAAAGGCCACTGATTCAAAGTCCTGATTTCCAAGCTGTATGTGTCTCCTGGCACTTTACTTTACCCATCTAATCAGGAGCTGATATACAGCTGGGATGGCAGGTTTATGCAATTAACTGTGTGCTAGGTTGGAAACCCAAAGATGTAGCTGGATCGAGAACAAAAAACCTGGCATCAAATAACCCCCATGTTTTATACTGAATCCCAAAATGTGTTCAGAATCATGTAGTGACACGGCACACTCCTCAGTAGCTAGCTCCTGTATGTATGACACATGACCACCAGGTTAATAATATCATCAGCATCATATTTTTACTTATTTGCCCGATATGAGCTTCTTTATGTCACACACTATATAAAAGGTGGACGTTGGAACAGCAATGGCATCCACTGGCTTTTGGACTTTGCATTTAAAATTAGGCGAAGGTGATGTTTTGGATGGTGCCATGTTGGTTTTTGGAAGCCAGAGGCGACCACATCTGGACAAGAGGAAGTGCAAGCAGCTGGAACCATAAACTGTGTTTTGAATCACAAACATGCTTATAGTTGTTATTTTTAGTGCAAAAGTGGGTTCACACTGACACTATAGCTAGTTAAAAGGTGTAATGCAAGTACCCACATGGTGTAGTTGGTCAAGTTTGCAGCACTGTGTGCTTCTCATCCTCAGTGGCCACCCCTATGGATACAATATCATTGTGGATGGTGAGGCCAGTGCCACCAGCTTGCTAACAGTGGCTAATTAACTTGCTTGTTTGGTGAAAATTGTCATCTTCACTGTAGAAGAATGTAGTTTTGTATGATCAGCTCATTGCAAATAATAACAAAAAGTGGCAGCTAGTGCAACAATCATGGTTAAAAACCCTGCAGTTGTTACGTTTGGTATGTGCACAACTTGCCATAATTGATATGAGACAAACTAACTCTCTAGTCCCATAACACACTGCAAAAACATTAACAAAGCAGGCATGTTATACTGTTCAGACTAAAATCATAAAACTAAAGCACAAACTTCTTGGAGGGTCTGTAATACACAACAGGCCATATTTTTTTTTGTCAGATAATTCCACTGAAAATGCTTCACATGGCACCATCAGCACAAACAAGGTTGGGAGGTCAAGTTCAGTAACAGAATTTGCAGATGTGAGGCCTAGCAAACAGAAAACAAAAGCAAACAACCACCACACAGTTCTTATGTACTCTGTTATGCTAGTTGTACCAGGATGAAAGCATGCTTTTTAATGAGGTTAATTTGGGCATTTTAACATGGGAGTATGTCAGGGTTAAGTCACTTTTTGATCCAGCCTCAAGTGGTCACTGTCCTCCAGTTTTTGGCACATTTTCAGCTTCTGGGTTCATATTAATTGCCAGTGTTGGTTGCCATCTTAGCTATGTTTTAAACTACAACAACAGGCTACATAAAAGACATGTTTGACATAAACCACAGCCATTAATTTTGTTCACTGTTTCAAACCAAACAAATAAATGAAAAAAAATATATATATATATGACTTTTTTTGTATTTGGCACCTTCAGTTCTCAGATACAGATTTTCCCAGCAGTGAACACTAACAGGTTGCATATTTTCAGTCTGCTCACACATAAGAGCTGTCACTGAGAGACAAACACGCTAGTCAGGGAATGGAGTAGTGCCATTTTGTAAACCTGCACTGAGCTCACACAGTGTTCAGCATTTCTTGTCTTTTCTTGTTTGCACAAAATAAGAAAAAATATATAACCTCTATGGATGAACTAGAGGAGTGACTTTTTATTTTGAGGATGTGTATGTGCACAGAGCAGAAAACAGTGATGGTTTTTAATTTCAGTGTATCACATAACAGCTAAACTTCAATTAGCAGTTTTGGTAAATTAACACTTGTTGCAAACATCCAAAGCATTGCAGACAGAATAGTCAACGTAAAGACTCAGATACTGAATATTACACTGCAGTCTGGAGGTTGCTGTGTCCACCCATAATGATTGTGGGCTAATTAGAAAGCAAAAGCATGCATCAGTGACACCAGTGTGTGTGTGTAAATTTATGGTCTCTGCACAAAAAAACAGTGACAGGAAGGGGGGGGCTCATCAGAACAGCCCGTTGGATCGAGTAGTAGTCGACCTCACATTTTTCTAATGTAATTGGGAGAGCTACAGCTTCGACACACTCAGTTCACCCAGTCACTGTTCAGATGTGTCATTTGAACTTCTTCCTCTGGCTCTCTTTTAAACACATGATGCCTTTTGAAAAGACTTTCTGAAAATGGGTGCCATCATCCACGCATTTAAGTGATTATGTGTCTCGCCCTGCTATTTGATAGGAGGCTTTTCACTTCACCTTACAGTGTGGCTGTTTCAGAAACAGCTTTTAACACTTTTGCCTTCCAAAGTGGCTGGATGACAGGCACCTCTTTAACATTGTTACATGTGCTAAACCACATGTGTAAAGATATGTATACCCAAAGATCCAGCTGGACTAGTCTGTTCTCATTTTTGACAAGAAAATAAAATGGTTTTGTCAAAGCTGCTAGCATAGTGTCGCACTGGTGGTGGAACGTGATGCACTGTCACCCCCAATTAATCAGGACTGCAGGGTTGCTGTTGTGAAATCAAAACCATGATCCTGTCCCAATGATAAACAAGTAGTTTTTATTGTCTAAAGCTAACTAGTGAGTAGAAATGAAAGTAATAAACTAAATTAATAACTGATACAAAGACAAAGTCTTGATTAATTTATCGTCTGAGCTACACTCACACACAACACACTACTTAATCCATTAAGTCAGATGAAATCTAGGGGACTCCCAGCATATATTGCTGGTCTTTTAAATACTTTATACAAAGCCTGAATATCTGTTTGTTGCACTTTTAAAAATATTTATTTGTATTTTTTTATTTGTCAGGACTGTTTACAAAAACGCTGCAGTCTTAAGAGAAGACATGCATTGTACCAGATTTAGCTGCTAGCTTATTTCCATCCACAGTCCCTGAGCAGGTAAAACAACTAATAAGAATACATAATATCACACCATCAAGGAACAAAACTTTTAAAGTCTGATTAAGAAGTGATTTGATTGGTTTAAATATAATATTTGCTTGAGTCTAACAGGAGATGCTATATTTAATATGGGAAAATATAACAGCATTCAAATACTCTCTTGCTGTTTCTCTTACGTTAACTATAAATTTCTCTAAAGGTTACTATATTGTATTTGATTATGTTACTCCATGTCCTGCTTCCTAAAACTAAGTGTAGAATTTAAAATAATAGTGTATCTAAATATTTAACTTCAACACTATGTTGTGACCATTTATTAGAATATTTGAAAACGGCTTTTGTTGACATGTTCTTGTAAGATTCATTGTTACAGTTTCAGCGATATTCAGTGTGAGACAGTGTGAGGATGTAAGCCAAGCTGGTACTTTTCATGACATGAGATAGGTTTCTAGCTACTTGAGAAGCATTACTCCCATGTGTGAAGATGACGCTGTCATTTGTATACAGTACATGAGGATTTCAATGCCCAATAGAAGGTTATTGATATACAAGCTAAATAACAGAGATCTTTGAATTGATCCTTGTGGCACACCATCCATGCTCTTGGTTATGACTTATTATTGATTTGAATACACTAAATAAGATCAGCTAAATACAATTAAATCCAATTTAAAACAATTGTAGAATACTGATAGTGTAATATGTAATGAATAATTTATGATTATTTAGCTTGGTTGATGATTTAGTTTGGTTTCTAACATTTTTCCACTGTCGATGGGCTCAGGTGTTAATTTTCCAGTTTTTGCTCAAAAAGGTGAGATGGAAAAATTTCAGACAACCACAAAGAAAGTGATAACAGTACTTGTTTAACATCTACTTGAAGTGGGTTAACAGGCAATCACTGACACCTGACATCAGATGTGGCTTCTTTCAGTTCCTCCACAAAGCAGCTTTTTAATATTAGTTAAACCAGCATTTTTCTATGCCGCTAACACATATGCGTTAGTGGCATTTGAGAAGAAGAATTTTGACTTAAATTGTGAATTTAACAGGGAACCAATAAAGAAAAGATAATATAGGAGAAATATGGTCTCTCTAGTCCCAGTTTGTACTTTCTCCACAGCTTTCTGGATTAACTGAGATGTTTTCAGGGAGCTTTTAGAGCTACCACAAAAATGACTCCAAGATCCCTCACAGTGTTACTGGAGGTCAAGATAATAACATCCAAAGCAAGTATCTGGTTTAAAAAATGTTTCTAAGAATATTAGGGCAGAGTACAACAACCTCGGTTTATCTGAATTTAGAAGCGGGAAATTAGAGGTCATCCAGGCCTTTATGTCACTAAGACATTCCTGCATTTTAACTAATTGGTGTGTGTCATCTGGTTTCAGGGATAAATAAAGCTGAGTATATGATATCATCTACACAGCAATGAAAATGTATGCCTTGCTAACTAACTAACTAACTTTTGTGTGTAAAGAAGACTCCCCATTTTCTAAAATGTTGTGCAGCCATCCAAAAAGTTTAATGATGTATTTTTTTCATTAGTGGCAAATAATTATAGATTTTAAATAATTTGGAAATTGTCACGTTCTGTTTTTATTTACATTTGTTGCAGCTCTTTTAGAAACGTGATTGAACTTCTGTACCAAAATCAAAAACTCAAACATTTACTAAATGTGACTCTCTCATATTTGTTGACCAGTTTTGCACGTTTTCTTTTGTGGAAGACAATGCACCAGAGCTGGTAAACATGGCTGATCAATAGGCAGCACTTTGTTTTTAGCCTTGAGATGTTTATTGTAGCGAACAGGCCATTAGAAGCCAGAGTCAGCAAAGCTCCATAAATCAATGGTATTATCACGCAGCAGGATGGAGGAAAGCAGCAAACTGAAAGGGTACATTTAGAGCACAAAGAGGAGCAGGTGGAGGAGGAGGTGGAGGTGGAGTGCTGACATGAGATAATAAAGTGTCAGTGCCCCCAATGTTTACTGTACAGCTGCTTCTGTTTTCCTTGTTCCTCATTCTGTTGATAGAAGGAAACTTGATTTCTGATTAGAGAAAATATTTCATATTTACAACTGATGAATGCTATCTGCAGTTGCCATAGTTACAATTGTGCTGATTTATTTTATTTTTTGGAAAATGTTTGAACACCACATTAGTTCATAATAAAATAATTTTAAACCTGCGTCATCAGGTGATGAAAGTTTGCCTGCATTGTGGTATGTCTCATGACTGGCTGCTCATTACCACACACAGAGCACATTAATCCAGCAGACTTATTGCTTAAGTAACATCTGAGGGAAATAAGAGTACAGTCCAAAGGTATCTGTTTTTAGGTTAGTACATCAAATGGAAGCACATTCGTCTCACTGACCATTGTAACTCCTTTGTGCCCTTCCATTGAAGCAACATTTTGATGGCAATCAGGAAGCATTGATCAACTCATCAGTGGCTTATTCAAGCAGATCAACCTGCAGCCATCAGTCACCTGTTAAAATAGTTCCTGTGCCATTATTTAAATAATGCTGACTAAATAGTACTGTGATGGTGATAGATTAGAATTACAAGATGGTCAGATTACTTCAAGCAAAGAGGGGCTGTCTCAGCATGAAATCATGGCTAGACTGAAGGTTTGGGAGGATCAATGAATCGCACTTTGTGGTAGAGTACACTGGTATTAAAAATAACTGATAGAAACATATTTTTAAATCATAACATAGAAACAGGATTCAGAACAACTTTCAAGTTTATGGCGCTCTCTTTCAGTTACAGGTGTTAATTAACCACAATGCTGCAGTCTTACCTTATCTGCATTTTTTTTTTTTTACAACTGAGAAAAGTGATCTGCTGCTAACTGAAATCACTTTTCTGTGGCTGCAACAACTTATCTCTCATCAAACATGCCAAGTTAAATAGAGCCACTCTCACAGTTGGTCAGGTCTTAATTTAATTACAGATTTGTATCATTCTCTTCCTGCAGCTTCTCCTAATTTCCATATTCTATAAACAAATGTTGAGAATAATTATTAGGTGTGCTAATTACTAAAAGCAGTGATATGGGATTGGCCACATATTAGGATAAGGTAATCACTAGCCACTACTGTCAACCATACAGTTCAATAAACTGTAATGGAATCTGCTCTTCTCCAATGGTTCTTTGAGTGAACTTTTCTGACTTTGACAGAAACAAATTGAGAGAGCTCAACCTTGAGAAAAGGCCCAGGCTTGCTACCCCAGTTTTTACCCAAAGGTGTATCTACAATTTGTGGCTGGCCTGACTGGTGCTGTTTTAGCTGTAGAACCAAACTGCAGTGACTCAGATTACTGCATGTATCAGTGACATTTGTTCATGCTGGTTTAACCAAGTGAGACCAGGCAGACATGGGAAATGATTCTTGAGGTGGTGGAGACTATAGCCATAACAGTGAAAAAAAAAACAGGGACCTGAGTTAGAGTTGACTAAATGAAAGCGGGTTTGGGCCGAGCTGGATATTAGTACAGGGCTTTATTAGAGTGATGGAGGGCAGCTGGTGCGCAGACCAACTCCTTCACACCTGCTTCTGATCAAACACACGGGGAGAAAGAGAGGCAGAGCAGTGGAAAGGATAATCGATTAGGCAGAGTGTCAGGGAAGGTTGAAAATTCAAGGAAGGATCCTACATGTTCCTCCACAAAAATAAAAATTAAAAGGAACAAATGACCAGGCAGCTGGAAGCGACCTTGAATGGACAGTTAAGTGATGATTACATTGGTATGGACATGGATATTTGGAGCCACCACAGCCAAGTAATATTTCTTGGGTGCATGTGTAGTTAGTGCACTGTAATGTAAGTTTGCCATGAACGGGAATGCATGGTCACAAAAAGTTGTCAGATAAGCAGTTTTCTGCTCAGAGCCTCACTGCAACAGCAGCTGAGCACCCGAGCAAACTCCTCAACAGTCTTCCCACTTGGGTAGGTTGACATCAGGCCCCGGCCTGCCAGGACTACACGTTTCTGTGGTGAGGACGAGGGCTGCTCCACCCGTGTGTGTTGTTGGGTCTTCATCCTTCACAGTAAACTGTAAACTGTTTTAGTACTTGATGTTCTTCTCCAGCCTGTACTGGCTTCTTCAGAGACTGTTTTAAGCCCAAACAATTTGAGCTTAAGTCAGCAAATCATAAAACTGTGTTTTCTACTTTTGAGCCAGCTGAAAATAAGACTGTTTAATGTTCCTTAGCCTGCTGGTAATAAGGTTGTGTTCAATGCTTCAAAACCAGTCACCAGTGTTTTGTCTCAAGCTGAAGAATAATCACATTGCACTTCCTGTTTCTGATGTGGTTAATACTGAGTTTCTTTTGTTTCCCAAGCTGATTGAACAAGACTGGGTTGTGTCCAAGCTGGCTCATTCAGAAACTGTTTTTTTGTGTTTCTCAGCCAGCTCAGTTAGTGGTTGTCAAGTGTGTTCCTCATTCAGAAACTATTTGTTCGTCATTCAGAGACTGCTAATTTCTAACTGCTAACTTCTAAAATTAAGTAATCAGTAAAGTAACTAAGTTACTTTTTAAAGGAGTAATCGGACTAATTTTTCAAGGTAACTATACCATCACTGCATATAAGTAATGTTTTGTGAACCCATCGGCCGTGGCATTTCTTCCTTTCATAGTAGAAGTTGTTCATTTATACTAACTTTGATATATTTATGGGAGTACTGAATGAAAGTCTTTAAAAAGTAGTAAAATTTAGGGGATAGTACTCATAAAAGCAAAACAGATGGGAAAAGTGAAGAATCAATTTCAGGACAGAAAAATCCAATGTACTAGGTGAAGGTGAACCCAGGGGAACCATGTAAGATTATCTATAGCTTCCTTACCTTCCTTAACTTCCTAACCCTAACCCTAATGCCCACGGAGGACAGCTAAGGTCTCGGTCATAAGGTGGCTGCTACTTTGGCATGCCCCCTGCTACTCCAAAACAATTTGAAGGCCCTGCAAACTGATCATCAGCAGAGGATCTCTTCAAATAAACCATCTTCAAATGGTTTATTTGAAGAGTTTCAGAATTCATCAGAGTACAGAAACAGCATTAGTGAAGTTTTCAAATGGTCTTCACTCATCTGTTTGTCCTGCTAGACCTCAGTGCACTGTTCGATACCGTTGACCATACGATTTTATTAGAGATTACTGCATGCCATAGGTATTAAAGGTACTGTGCTGCAGTGGTTTGAATTGTATCTATCTGATAGATTCCAACTTATTCATATAAGTAGGGAGTCTTTTTCATTCACTGAGGTTTATTATGGAGTTGCACAAGGTTCTGTCCTAGGACCAATTCTATTTACCCTATACATGCTTCCCTTAGCCAGTTTTATTAGAAGGCATAGCTTACATTTTCATTGCTATGCAGGCGATACCCAGATTTATCTATCACTGAAACCAGATGACACACACCAATTAAAATGCAGGAATGTCTTAAAGACATGGGTGCTGGGTGACCCCTAATTTCCTGCTTCTAAATTCATATAAAACTGATGTTATTGTACTCTGCCCTACAAATCTTAGAAACATGGTGTCTAACAAGATACCCTGGATAGCATTATCTTGGCCTCCAGTAACCCTATGAAGAAACCTATAGTCATATTTGACTGGGATATATTCTTCAATGTGCATATTAAACAAATATGTAGGACTACTTTTTGGCATTTGTGCGATATTTCTAAAATGAGAACCATCCTGTCTCAGAGTGCTGCTAAAAAACTGGTTCATGCATTTATTACTTATAGGTTATACTATTGTAATTCATTATTATGTTGTCCCAAAAATCTCCCTCAAAAGCTCTGAAAAGCCTCCAAAATGCTGCAGCTAAAACACTGACAAGGACTAGAAAGAGAGAGCATATTTCTCCCATGGTGGCTCCTCTTTGTTGGCTCCCTGTTTAATACAGAATTTAATTTACAATCCTTCTTATCACATACAAGGTCTTGAATAATCAGGCCCAATCTTATCTCAAAGACCTCATAGTACCGTATCACCCCAGTAGAGCACTTCGCTCTCAGACTTCTGGCTTACTTGTGGTTCCTAGGATACTTAAGAGTAGAATTGGAGGCAGAGCCTTCAGCTTTCAGGCTCCTCTTCTGTGGAACTTGCTCCCAGTTTGGATTTGGGAGACAGACACCCTCTCTACTCTTATGATTATGCTTAAAACTTTCCTTTTTGATCAAGCTTATAGTTAGGACTGGATCAGGTGACGCTGAACCATCTCTTAGTTATGCAATGAGTATTTCTTTACTCAGCTCTTTTCACTCTGTTTATACACCGCTCTGCATTTAATCATTAGTTATTAATCTGTCTCTCTTCCACAGTGTGTCTTTTGTCCTGTCTCACTCCCCTCACCCCCAATCAAGGCTGCCCCTTCCTGAGCCTGGTTCTGCTGGATGTGTCTTCCTGTTAAAAGGAAGTTTTTCCTTCCCACTCTTGCCAAGTGCTTGCTCATAGGGGGTTATCTGATAGTTGAGGTTTTCTCTGTATTATTGTAGGGTCTTTATCTTAAAATATAAAATGCCTTGAGGTGACTGTGGTTGTGATTTGGCACTATATAAATAAATTGAATTGAACTGAATTGTTTTCTTGTTTTTTGGACTCTTGTGCTCCCTGTTTTTCTTTTGTTCAGCTCTGATTAACTGATTTGCAGAATATTTATTTATATATTGATACCTAAACCATAGAAACAGTTAAGATGTATGATTAAGATCATGGATCAAGAGAATGAGAGTTTGTAGACGTTAATGCCCTCCAGTAAGATGCTCAATATGTTACTTCCAATCTATTGCAGTGCAGACAGCGGAGTAAGTACTGTAAATGGCATATTTGACTCTACTGTCAGTAAACTATGAAATGTAAATATGCAAGAGTTGTTCGTTAAATCAGTACACAGACTACTCTGTATGGCACGATAATAACAAAATTCTGATGCAAACCTTTCCCTCTGAAAGTTCTTGTAGTAAATACATCTGTCTTCCTCAGTTCACTTGTGACGCCATTAAGTTTAACAGTTTGGCAGGAAGTGTTGTTGAAAAGGGCTCTGAGGTGAAGACTGAGCTCTGTGTTTGAGCATATCTGTGAGTCTAATGGAGCCTGAAGATCCTCCTGTCGTCAGAGAGAAGCCGTAATCAGGCAGGCTTTTAACGCATGGCCTGCTCTCCACTAGTCTTACCCATCCTGACAAGCACACCGGAAACAGAGTCTCACAATACGTGCACAGAAGAACACACTGACACGAGGTTCAAGTGCAGGAAGCTGTAGCAGTGGAAGATATGCTGGAAACATTTTGAAGATTAAACTATTTAGTTTAAGTGCCTTGAAAGGCATAAAACAAAACTCCAACTGGAGGGCAAAAGCAGTGCAGACTCTGAGATTGCAAACCTTCTGCTTATATTATATATTATATTCTGCTGAGATATAAGAATATATGAGAAAATATAGCTACATGTACTAGAAATTTAAGGTTTTTACAGTGGTGCAAAACACAGTAAAAAGAAAGACCACAACTAAATGAAACCACTCTTACATTTCAGAAAATACCTGACATTTCAGAAAACACAAAAGATTGAAACAAAACTGTAAACATTGCAACATTTCAGAAGTTTAGAAAAAACATTCCAGAAACCACAACAATTTAGAAACACATCTCAGAAAAAATTTTGCAAAACAAAATCTAAGCAAGACTGAAAACACAAAATTTCAGAAAACCCAACTTTAGATAACAAACAACATAACTTAGTTTCAAAAGCCACTATATAATTTCATAAAACATAAAAAAAAATTAAAAATCAGAACTTCAGAAAACATTTGGAGAAAACAAATATAAAAATGAAACTAAAATGGAAAAAAATGACATTTTAGAAAACAGAACTTAATCATAACAACTTTCAATAATTTAAAAACATAACAAAAACAAAAAAACGAAAAACATTGCATTTCAGAGACCACAACTTCAGAAAACAAAACTGGCATTTCAGAAAACAATGATTTCTTGGTTTTGAATGCAATGTAAAAAAAATCTGTAATTTAACAAATATTTTCTATAGATGTTACAGAATTTTCCAATTATTTTTAAATGTGTTAAATATCAAAATAAAAAGTCACCGTCTAATGTAAAATAACGTGAAAAAATGACCTGTGAATTAACGTGATTTTAATGTTTGTTTGTTTTTTTTAATTTAACGTGTTTATTTTTTTTATTGTTGTGCAAAGTTTTGCAAAGAGGGGATTAACTGCCAGATCTTTTGGAGCTCGGCTCATCTTTGAAAATGAAGGTGGGTTTATACCAAGAGGTCAACAGGTTCCTTGCTGTCAACAGATGTCGAGCAGATTTTTATTTACAGTCCACTCTTTGATTCCAGTTTTTGATTTCACAGCCACACAGTGATACTGTACATTGTTACTCTCCAGAGTAACTGCATACATTTACACTGTGGTTAGCTAGTATCTTCTTAACTCTCCCTCAATCTCGCCTCATCAAATAATATTGATCAGGGGCTTTATTCACTAAACACTCCAATCCAAAAGCAGCTTATGAATATAATTGGATATAACACAAAAAAATGAGTGAGGCAGACCTAAATTTAGGAGTACTTGACAAAGAATTTCAGCTCTAAAAGCAGCTCCTTTGTTGATTTTAGGAGGGAACAAAGTTCAGAGGACATTATCATAATCAGGAAAATCCTCCAAAAAAGTCTTTGAAACGTTACAGAGATAAAAACTTTCTATTTTAATAGATTTTTAATGTGGCAAGTTCATTAAGATTTAATTGACTTACCCACACATCAAAATAGTCCAATAACACTGGATTCAGTGATGAAATTTGAATATCCCTACATGCACTCCTCAGAGTTGATTTAAAAGCAACATCCCTGCATTGACTGTTCACCAAAAGTGTAAAGACTGTACATCCTTGATTTGTGGTATAATGATGAATTAAAAATTCAATACAATAGTCAAAGGTTCATCTACAGCTGTTTAAAACTACACTATATATAAAAATTCTGTTAGAAATAGGCATAGAAGTAGTTAGCTAGCTGATTAAAAAATCAAAACTATAGTGTGCAAAAAAACATGCAGTGTTTCATTTAAGTATACCAACACAAACTCACTATTATTTTGTGAAAGTGTGCAAAAACTTATGAAAGATATGCCAGTTTGTAAAGTGAAGGTAGCTGCAAGAGCAGTCAGCTTAAGGCCAGTAACAACAGTGCTGGTGTCAGCGGCTACTTTCAGAGCAGATTAGCTGCTAATGCCACATGGTTGAAGGCAATAACTGAAGCTATAAGATGCTTTATTTGCAAGGACATTCAGCTGTATACCTGCAGGATTTAGTCAAATGAAGTGAGGTGAACAGTTCATTCAAGCTGGCTTCATTCACTGTAAAATGCACCTTGCAGTTCTATTCTTTGTTTGCTTTGTGAGACTGTGAAGAAACCATAGTACAGACTATATACAGTATATAAAGTATATTTTCTGGAGACTGTCTACTGATCAGAGATTGTACTGGGGATTCAATTCAATTCAATTTTATTTATATAGCACCAAATCACAACAAACAGTTGCCTCAAGGCACTTTATATTGTAAGGTAAAGACCCTACCATAGAGAAAACCCAAGAGTCAAAACAACCCCTTATGAGCAAGCACTTGGCAAGACACATCCAGCAGAAACAGGCTAAGGAAGGGGCAGCCTTGATTGGGGGTGAGGGGAACGAGACAGGACAAAAGACACACTGTGAAAGAGAGACAGATTAATAACTAATGATTAAATGCAGAACCGTGTATAAACAGAGTGAAAAGAGGTGAATAAAAGTTCCATAGTAACCCCCAGCTGCTTAGGTCTATAACAGCATAACTAAGGGATGGTTCAGGGTCAGCTGATCCAACCCTAACTATAAGCTTTAACATAAATGAAAGTTTTAAGCTGAATCTTAAAAATAGAGAGGGGTTTTCTCCCAAATCCAAACTGGGAGTTGGTTCCACAGGTGAGGGGCCTGAAAGCTGTCTCCCATTCTACTTTTAAGTATCCTAGTAACCACAAGTAAGCCAGCAGTCTGAGAGCGAAGTGCTCTATTGGGGGTCATGTGGTACTATAAGGTCCTTAAGATAAGATGGGGCCTGATTATTCAAGACCTTGTATGTTAGGAGAAGGATTTTAAATTCTATTCTAGATTTAACAGGGAGCCAATGAAGAGAAGCCAATATGGGAGAAATATGCTCTCTCGTTCTAGTCCCTGTCAGTACTCTAGCTGCAGCATTTTGGATCAGCTGAAGGCTTTTCAGGGAGCTTTTAGGACAGTTTGATAATAATGAATTACAATAGTCCAGCCTAGAAGTAATAAATGCATGAATTAGCTTTTCAGCATCAGGTGAGTGCACACTGTTTACATTAGTTAATGCCAGATCTTTTGGGTACTTTGCTTAAATACAAAGTTGCTCTAAAAAAAACAAACACATTTTTTGTAGCATTTTGTATGGTTTGCACATAGGGGTTAGGGCATAGTGTTTCTATAGTCAGTATGACACATGAAAGTAGCCACGGTGACATCACCCACTGGTTCCAAGTGTTAACATTTGGTGGAGGGGGGATTATGGTTTGGTGTTGTTTTTCAGGAGTTGGACTTGGCTGGTTATTTCCTGTGAAAAGAACTCTTAATTCTCCAGCATACAAAGACATTTTGGACAATTTCACATTCCCAACTTTGTGGAACAGTTTGGGGATGGCCCCTTCCTCTTCCAACATGACTGCACTCCAATGCACAAAGCAGGTCCAAAAAGACATGGATGTGGAAGAACTTGACTGACCTGCACAGAGTCCTGACCTCAACCCGACAGAACACCTTTGGGATGAATTAGAGTGGAGAGTGTAAGTCAGATCTTTTCATCCAACATCAGTATCTGACCTCACAGATCAAAAATTCCCATAAAAATTCCTAAACCTTGTGGAAAGCCTTTCCAGAAGAGTTGAGGCTGCTATAGCTGCAAAGGGTAACATACGTCATATCATCACCCTCTTAAAATAATGGCATAAGTCCTTTTTTTTTCTTCCAGAAAACACAAAAAACTGAACTAAATATTGAAAATATGATACTTTAGGGTAAAATTAAATTTTCATTAAAAAAATGACGTAGGCCATTATTTTAAGAGCGTGACAATATTAAACCCTATGGATTAAGAATGGCATGTCACTCAAGTTCATATAGGTGTGAAGGCAGATGAGTGAATACTTTAGTGTACCACCAAATGAAGCTATTGAGTGTGTTGTTTCCATGATAATTTACATGCAATAAGTAATGCAGCAGTCCATTTTACTGGGTGTTCTTTGCTATTATAGCAAACTCTATATCCAAACAAATATTTGCACACAGCTTTTCTTCTTTACTTTATTTTTTAGAACAAACTAATATCATAAGTTTTACTTCTTCAATTTTACACAATTTATTTTTTGATTTAAATTTTCACATTTGCAATCGCCAGGGATGTCTGGGATTCCCACCAAAATTAACCTATCCCACATTTAAACATTTGGTCATTAACATTACATTGTTGTCTGAACAGCCTAAGTCAGGTGGTGGAGACATGGCTTTTGGCTCAGCTGCAGGGGATGGGTGAAACAGTGGATTCAGGGGCAGTGCCAGGGTAGGCTGGCTGGCACAGCAGTCAGGCATCATATAAAGTAATTGTGCCTCTACTATTTCACACAGTAGTGCACTGGGACTGAGGTGTGTGTGGCAGGAGGATTCTGGAGTTGGCAACTGGGTAGCTGCAGCAGTGAACTGGAGCAGCTAGGGTGACATTGTGCTAAGTACTGAACAGTGCAAAATCTGTGTTAAGAAAGAAAGACTACTGAGCAGGAAACACGGCTATGTGTGTATATGTGTTAAACATTAAAATTCACCAAAGCACTGCAAACCCACCATTTTTTTCTCTTCCTGGATAATATATCAACTAACCAGCAGAAACGTTTTGTGACAAACAGCACAGACATAGTTTGTGTGTTTGGTGAAATTTGAGTTTTTTGACAGTGAAATTACCTAGCTAGAAGGTGAAGTACTACAACCACAACCATATTGACATCTGCTCCATGAATGCATCACAGGGATGAGAAAAATGGGCAGGGATGTGATTATTTTCTAATTAACGAGCAAATATCTACATGTGATCATTAGAATAAATGCCAGGCTGCACCGCACACACACACACACACACACACACACACACACACACACACACACACACACCTGATTCGATAGTAATATGCATTAACCTGTATGTCAGATTTAATTGCTCATTTAAGCCTCAGTTGTATAGATGCCTATAGGGAAAATCCCTACTTGATCTATAAACTCAGTAAACAATGTCCTGTTGAGCGTTTGGTATTAGTTCCTAGTTTCAAGTCTTATTGAACACAACGCAATGTTCATTTTGTACATATGGTGACACGGAGAGACAAAATATCAAATAACGCAAAGTATGCATTAGGATGGGCCTACCGTGTGATTGTGAAGCCACCGTATAAGTGTGCAGTGCCCTCAGTTTCCCAGTTTGATCTGCACCTTGCTTTTTTCCTTCGTGTTTATAATAATTAGCAAACTCATTCTTGAGCCACGAGCAAAAACATAATTTCTGAGGTCACTTTGACCTTTGAGCACCAGACGAAAATCAGTTAATCCTTGGGCCAAAGTGGACTTTTTTTTTTGCTGAAGTTAGGTGGACAGCTGGAAGGATGAACAACCTAAAAACATAATGTAGCCATGGCTGTCACCAGTGTGGACGCACAAATAACAATAACAATAAGAGTGACTTGACAATATGCCATCAAAATTCGAAGGCAAGAAGAAAAGGTACACAACAAAAGTTCTGTTCGTTGCTGAATGTGTAAATAGAAACCCCTGCAGCTGTTTTGTGTTGGCTGTGGGTGGCATTCCACTAGACTCCACATTTCTGAACCGTCACCCACAGCTTCAATCGCTCTCGCAACTCTTCCAGCAATGATGTGCAGCAGTGTGTATACATATATCTAGCAATACAGCTGCATAGGCCACAGTCACTAAAGGCATGCTGAGAGTCTCATTATTGTATTTTGCTTAGTTTCCTTGACAATAAAACTAAAATATAAATTTAAATGTTCACATACTGAGTATTCTGCATAATCACTTCAATATTCACTTCATGGGGAAGAGGACGGTTAGCAGGAAATTTGCTCTTGTGTTTTTCTAAAAGAACTAATAATTGCAGATGGAGCCCTTCCAGTGTAGATCCAGTTTCATATTCGTTTCCTGTACACAGAAACTATAATGCAGATTTTGGGAAATACCATTTCTGTTCTGTGTCTTTGGTTTTTACCTTAATTTAACATTACTGGACCAAAATAAGTCCTAATAGATGATGTATGTTCATCTGAACTCTGTTGTATGTACTTACAGAAAGTATAAAACCGAGACAACAGTATTTCAGACAGTTCAGTTTCTCTGTAGTATGAGCCAAATACAAAAAGCATTGAGCTGAAATTAATTTGAGAATTGAAATGTCCTCGTCTATCTCTACTCCTCAGTGAAATATTATTGGTAGCTGACTTAGTGCTAAAGCTTTTGAGGCACTTTATTTTGGGCTTCAGTCAGATTAATGTTATTCCTGTCCTGCTCTCTCTGTGTGGGAAGCTGATGACGGATTTTGTGCCTTCTCAGTAACGCTGATACTGTTTGTGCAGCTCGGCCTGCAGCCCACAGGCCCTGTGCAAGCTGCACGCCATGCATCTATTATGTGCATCTTTATATAAGAATCAGAGAGTCCAATCTTTTTACTTATTTATTTTTTGCTAACAATGACATACAGTCATTGTTAGTTGAAGAACAAGCAGTGTCTTCTGACACTCCCATACAATTAAAGTTTTAGTATGTTTGAGAGGGAACATACAGCACTGGATTATTTTATTTTTCATTTATCACAAATCATTTTTATCATCAGCGTTGTCACTTTATTCTCCCGTTATTTTAAGCCTACAGGTGATAAGGTAAATGAAGCATAACTTAGTCCTCTCATAACTCATATAAAAGAGAAGAAGTCTGTAACATGCCTAACATTACCGACTAACCTAAATGTCTTTTTCAACCCAAAGCAAAATTTTTCTTAAACTTGACCAAGCACTTGTGTTGGTCAGTAAGACAAGGAAAACGCTAATTAAACCAGCACATTCAATTCCAAGTAAATATGAAACCCAGTAGGAAAAAAAAAATGTCACACAGAAGTCAAACCCCTGGGGCCATTATCCATTTGGATGGTCCATTTGCAAAGTTAAATAATCTGTCTGTGAACATCTAGTAGGAGACTGACTTATATTACAGATAAAACATAGCCCCCAATTCCAAAAAGCTCAGGCAGTTGGTGTAAAATTTATAAAAATATGCCTCTGTAAAAATAGTGAGTAAAAATATGTAGTTTTAAACATAAAAGAAAAATATTTGCATCATGGCCTACATCTATCACATGTCATCACCCTTGTAATTTTGATGAACCTCAGTACTGGTGGCTGGCATGGATATATACATAAAAGACAAGTGTACTGTCCAGCAATGGATTCTAAATCAAAAAGAAAAAAAATGTAAAAGAAAAAGAAGAACATTACAGTGCAAATTTAATAGCTTTCACCAGCAGCCTTTTTGTTTTTTAAAGCTATGAGGTTGCTGTATGTTGTAGTTTTCAAAGTAGGCTAATTTTAATTTGATTCTCACACAGCAGATACAGTGCTGACTCTCTCATTTTATAAATGCAACAAAACATGTTTATTGTTATTATAACAAGAATGATAATAATCAGAATTAGCTCCAAGTAGAGAAGTCAGGATTTGAATTTTCCACCTATTATTTATTTAGATAGAGCGATTTATAAGTTGAGTACCATGCAGTCTTTTTTTTTTTCCCTTAATTTTTTTGGCTACGGCAGCTTTATTTGCAGTAGAGGAGAGACAGGAAATTAGGGAAAGCTACGCAGGCAAATTGGCAACAGGCTGGGACTTGAACCTGTGCCCCCTGTGGTCGCCGGCTCTAACCACTAAGCCATCCAGGCACCCAGTACTAAAGTAAAAGTGATTTTGAGCAATACTTCTTTCATTCTTTCTGAAGGATTTTCTTTGGACATTGGCTGCTTTTTCTTAAAAAAATTTTCGGTCCAGTCCTTGTACCTGACCGTTCTCAGAAGAATGTTTTTGTGGGTGTGTTAAGCCACTTAACACTGACCTATGAATCATTCAAGCACGAAAAGGCACCTGTTAACTCAAGAGATGAGCCAGTGCTGTGACTACACATAACGTAGCAAAGAACCAATTTTAAATTGTATCTTTAAGCACTCTGTTAATAACAGCCTGTCACAAAAACACATAAGTTGTTCACATTTCTTTGAGTGAATCTACAAAAATACACAAGATGACAGGAAGTTTGACAGGAATAAAACTGTATTTTTGCAGAAACAAGGTGATTAACAGTACCTGAAGGTCATATCTTCTTAAAAGAATTGCAAGAAAGAGGTCAGCCTGTGTTGAAGAATGAAGGCAATCATACCAAATATTGACCTTCAAGCTCTTTCAAGCTCAACTCTGGTTTTGTCTTATATCCTGTATTTCCATGTGTTTTTGCATATTTCAATAAATCCCTGCCACTATTTTCAAACTATTTTCTTTGCATAATATAAAGAAATGCATTTATAACACAGTTTTACCTTTCTTTCTTTCTTTCTTTCTTTCTTTCTTTCTTTCTTTCTTTCTTTCTTTCTTTCTTTCTTCCTGTCTGCTCCAAAAGGTTCTTTTGATAGTAAAGATCATAAGCCTTCTCTGGCCTAAGCCCAATATGAATCCATTACATAATGACAAAACATAACCAGAAACAAGCTGAATAATGCTGCATTCACTACAGGTGGATAATATACTGCAAGACTGGATATTGCAAAAACGACATTGCCAGTCATTATACTACTGATTCATTCATTACCAACATATCTACCACCTTTTCCATACTGAAATGGATAAAGATTCCTCATTACATGGATATAAAGCATTATATAATTATCTGTTAATTTGCTTAAAATTGATATTTGCCTTTTTAATCCCAGTGGCATAGGAATTGTTATTGTGTATCTCTCCCTCACAAGATTCATTATATATCAGATAGAACAAGGAAACAAAACACAACATTTTGATTTACAAAGCATGCAACAGTTTAGGAGTGAGCTCATTTTGTTAACTGCAGATGTTAATCAAGGCCAGAGAGTACAGGAATACAGTGCATACCAAGTCTCATCTCACTTTTGCCAAAAAACATCTCAGTGAGCCCTGAGACTTTTGAGAAACTATTCTGTGGACTTATGAGACAAAAGTTGAAGTTTTTGGACCACTTGAGTCACATCTGGCACAAAATTAACACAGCATTTCATAAAAAGAACATCACACAGCCAACAGCCAAACATGCTGGTGGTATTATGATGATCTGGGGCTGCTTAGCTGCTTCAGGACCTGGACAGCTTGCAGTTGTTGTTGATGGAACCATGAATTGAGCTCTACCAGAAAATCCCAAAGAAGAATGTCTGTGCCCTGAAGTTCAAGAACACTTCAGTTCTGCACCAGCAAGTCCACCTATGAATGGATCAAAAAACAAACAAAACAAAAAAACAAAATGAAGGTTTTAAAAATATTAAAAATGTTTATATGATGTGAAACAATGTGAAAAATGTGTAAAACAATAATAAATCAGGAATGGGGAAAAGGCTCTTTTCACAGCACTGCACGTGATTTTCTTTCTGCTTGCAGTGCTTCTCAAGTAGCACCTCATCTTTCTAATGACTGCACCGTCTTTGCTGCGCTTTCACGGTTGTTGTTGTTGTTGTTGTTGTTGACACTTGTAATTTTTAGATACCAAACTCTGAACGAGCCAAAAACTTTTTTAAGTAGGTCTCCAGGGGATAAGGGTCAGAGCGGTGCTAGAATTTGTGTCTGCTTTTAAAAAGTGGTGGCGCTGCACTTTAGATTCCAATTCTAAAGCTATGAATCTCAAACAGCCTTGGAGGAAAAGCTCACTCTACACTACTCAGATGCCTTAAGCAGACACGCACGCACGCACGCACACCACACACACACACACACGCACATATACACATGTGTCAAGATCACAGGCCAGGATGAAAACACCTTTGCTAAGTGATTCCACTGAAGCCTTTGGGGTGTTCAGACTGTGTTATTCTTACACCTCAATAACCAGTCAGCCTCCAGGATGCATCTCTCCTAACGCTGTCATTACACTGGAATAAGTTTGCAGCATTCATCTGTGACAGAGGGGAGGATGAATTTTACAGCTTAATGGTTCAGAAATAATTCTCCTCTTTGCAGCGAGACTCGCCTTTAGAAAAAAGTAAAATGCCCCATATACCCAGTATGTGATCAATGTATTGGGTATCATTTTTACTTTTAGCGGATTTTCTAGCTCGTTAATACATGCTTGAAGGGAAATTATAATGAACCAAATTTCATTGTAATTATCATTATAAAATGGGAACTCAGTAACACAATCTTTTTTTTACATATTTGGACAAGCAAAAATTTGACTGTCTTACTAATAGCCACTATTAGTAAATCTGAAATACTCTAAGAAATGACAAACTCAAAAACATTTTTTTTTTGGTCATTAACTAATTGGAAAAGAATAATAGAACAAAAAAGGAGACTCCAATACTTTAGATGCTCCTCTGTCATGATCTTGGGTTCTTCCCTCGTTATCTCTGTGTATTTTAAGCCTCCATTTTCCTTGGTTCCTTGTTGCATTATACTGTTTTGTTACTGCTTGTTTCCTGCATGTCTGCCAGTGAGTTTTTTTTCCCCCATTTAAATTTTTGGGACTGTTTTCTGTCTCTTGTTGGATTTCTTCTTCGCCAGAATAAAGGTTCACTTTGTTCATTAATTTGGTCTCAAGAGTCTGCGTTTGGGTCTTCCTTCACACCAACTGATAACATCCTCAGTGAATAACAGGTGGCACCTGTCATGTCTGAATCTCTGAGACACAGACTCCATGTCTCAGATATGGATTAAGCCTAGTCCTGTACTAAGTAGTACTTTTATTTTCTTTTAGTCTAGGTCTAATCCATGTCTGGGAAAGTGACTGACAGGGTATGGTGTTGTCTTGTTTCGGTGTGGTAATGTCAAGATCCAAAGAGCTCTCTAAGACCTTTTACTAAAATTTAAGGAAAATATCCCAAAAATCTGAAATGAATTATTCCAGTGTTAGGAAAATCTACAACTGGTGTACATTTCCACTCCCAGTTTCATTAAGCCTAACGACTTCATCAAGTTCAGCCTAAGAGCAGCCGCTTTGATGCAAAAAGATGAGTTTAAGAATTTCAAAGTTTCATCTCACCATCTGGTGTCATAATGGATGTGTCCACTCACTGCAGTTATTAGAAAAAATGTCTGAGTAGGATAATGCCAAGAAATGAGATTGAGAGTGATGATGTCCCTCAAGGATGGAATGTGGTTTTAATATGCAGCGCATTTAAAACACTAATCACTCATGTGCGTAAAACTTTTCAAAGACATACACTTGGAAAATGTGAAAGAGTGTCAGTAAGAAAGAAAAGTTTGATTCACTTCAGCAACTTAGGAAGTAGACGTCCAGTTATGGACTGTCAACTTTGGTTGAATATGTCATTTTTAGAACACTGCGTAAGAACTGACAATGATAGATGATGGTGCAAGAATATTCTGGAAACCATAAATAGATAAGAAACCTTGAAGAAACCCTGAGCACTAGTTCAACAGCAAAAAAAAAAAGGTTTGCACAACCTTGTATGAACTATACTTCATGCCAATATGCTCTGTACAGGAAGTACTTTGACAGAAATAGCTAAGAGGATTTCCCCCTCAACTCTGAAGAACTTCATCCACATTACTTTTCCAGACAGCTTCCTTTCCTTTAAATTCAGCACAGGATCAATACTCTGGAGTGTTTCACTAATGTGTGTCATCTCAGGCACTGAGTTTATTGAATCAGCTTTTCCTCTTTGCATCAGTGACCTGTTACAGATGAGGCCAATGAGGGATAAATCTAAACCTCTTCAGAGTACCTGGCTCTCTGTGTCATCATGCGAAAATTTACAGATGAACAGACCATTGAGCGGAAGCCAAGCGGCACAGAATCCCTTAGGAACTCATCCAGCATGTCGGTTCATATCTCCACAGTGAGTCGAACAATTGGAAATCATTACCAACTTGCCATTTCAACAGCTCACTTCACAACAACGCAAGCAAGAGTCACCTCAAAAACCAAACGTGGTAATGAGGAAGTAATTCTGTTATTCCTAACTGTTCACCAGTGTACTGCGTTGTGATGTAACTGGGAGGTTTTACAACCCACCTGACCTTCTTCCTTGTCTTCCCCGGGCGCAGCGATTAAAAAAGGTTAATGAATACCACAGTGAGTTTTCACCTCATTTCACGACAAGAATTTTATTTTATTTTTTGCAGTGGTTAGCTGCCTCACAGCATGCAGGTCCAAGTTTTGAATCTATTCTGGGACCTTGAGTTTGCATGTTCTCCACAATCCAAAGACATGCATGGGGTTAGGTTAATTGATGATTCTAAATTGCACGTAGGTGTGAATATGAGTGCGAATGGTTGTCTGCAACAGATTGGTGACCTGTCCAGGATGTACCCTGCTTCTCACCTTGTGATAGCTGGGATAGGGTCCAACGCCCCCGTGACCCTTGGATAAATGGAAGAAGATGGATAGATGCTTAAAGAGCTATTCCTCTTTCAATGAACTGCCCATCCATTGTGTATCAAGTTATCTGACAAGCAGTGCTGGTACTGTAATTACACTTTTTCTACCTATTCAAGCCTCCATGCTCTCCCTTGCAGTTGTAAGGTTATTATTCATAAAATTAATATATTCCACATTATTCACATCTCCTGTATTATGTATGATGCTACAAGAAGGTGCTTGGATGACATCAACATGTACTCAGTTTGAGCATCTCTTTGGGTTTAGACTTTTTCACTCTTAGCTTTTTGTTGACATGCCTTTGCAGTTGCTTGAAGCAATCGCAAACATGCCAATTGAACTGGAAATGTTCTGCAGGTCAACCAACAGTGCACTAATTACTAAACAAATATGCAGATGAAGGTCATGCATGAGTCCTCCCTGGTAAGGATGGGTGAGAATACTGTATTTTACACACAAAGTTTTATTTTACACACTGCTGTGCACTCTTTGTGCCTAGCTGTGGAGCACGCCCTCTCACGCTCACTGCTGAGCATCTTGTCACTCTCGTCTTCGGCTCCACACCTACCATCAGAGGAGAGGTTAATTTGTCATCTTTTTTGTGATCTGGGTGTTGACATCCTTCATGCGGTGGAGTACTGCAGCTGGGCATGGTCCAGACAGAGGGTGAATGTGTGTCCCAGCAGGTAATAACACAGGGTGTCGACCGTCCTCCAGATTGCCAAGCACAGTGCTGTAGTGTGACACAGTTTCCATCTGATGTACAGTACTGGGTGGTCGACCCCATGCACTTATTGGGACAAGACGGCCCCCAGCCCCCTGTTCGACACATCAGCCTGCAGGATAAAAGGGAGAGAGAAGTTAGGAGTGAGGCACAGTGGTTTCCCACAGAGGGCTTGTTTCACCCTCTCAAATATCACCTGGCATTCCACCGTCCACTGAACCAGATCTGAGGCACCCTTCTGGATGAGGTCAGTTAAGGGACTGGTCACCTCCGCAAAATTTGGAATGAACCTCTGCTAGTAACCAGCCAGTCTCAAAAACCACTTCATCTTTTCTTTTTTGTTTTCTTGGGCTGTGGACAGGCTTCAATGGCAGCACTTTTGTCCAGCTGAGGGGGTACCTGCCTGCTGTCCAAGTGGTAGCCCGGATACTGTACCTCTATCTGTCAAACTGCACACTTCTTTGGGTTGGCGGTGAGCCCAGCCTGCCTCAGAGGCTCCAGCACCATGGCCACCCACTGCATATGCTCCATCTAGGTATCACTGTGGATGATGACATAACCTAAATAGGAGGTAGCACATGCAACATGGGGCACAGCCTTGATCCATGCAGTACTCAAAGGTGGCTGGGGAAATGTGACAATTTGGTATAAACCGTATGGAGCGGAGAAGGCCATTTTTTTCCCTGGACTCTGGAGACAAGGGAATTTGACAGTAGCCCTTGGTCAAATCTAGTGTTTTGCAAAAGCAAGTGGTGCCTAACCCATTCAGGAGCTTGTCAGCCTGTGGTATTGTGTAGGCGTAAAACTGTGAAAAAGCACCCATCTTGCGATAGTCAATGCACAACCTCATAGACCCATCCTTTTTGATGGGGCCATCTCCAGCATGGCTTTCAATTCTTTCAAAACTACTTTTCACTTGCGTTCTGGTAACGTTTAGGGTTGTGATCAAACTGTCACACTCAGGCGATTTGAGTCACCACTAGATGTTGTATGAAGAGAACACATCAGCAAAGAGTTGCTGTAACATGGCAACATCTGCCCTCTGGGCTGGTGAGAGATGGTTATCACAAAGGAGCAAAGAAGGATTATTGTGTTTACTTCTGGGCCCTCTGGGCACTTTATATTGTAAGGTAAAGACCCTACAATAATTACAGAGAAAACCCAGCAATCAAAATGACTCCGTATGGGCAAGCACTTGGTGACAGTGGGAAGGAAAAACTCCCCTTTAACAGGAAGATACCTCTGGCAGAACCAGGCTCAGGGAGGGTCAGTCATCTGCCGCTACTGGCCGGGGCTGAGGTGAGGGAGACAGCACAAAAGACATGCTGTGGAAGAGAACCAGAGATCAATAATAACTAATGATTAAATGCAGTGGTGTATAAATAGAGTGAAAAAATGTGAATGAAAAAGTAATACTCAGTATACTCATTCCAGAGAAACAGACTCTGCCTACCTCCATGCTTTAAGGAGATTGAGATGCTAAATTTGTCTTGCTCCACCTCTGTCAGATCACACCGCTTCATAGTCAACATCACCAACTTGCCCTGTGACCTCAAATGATCCTTGCTACCTGGTGAGTAATTCAGAAGCAGGGAGTAATACAAGCACTTGTCTGGTTCTGGTCCTCTGTTGCACAGCTGCTGTTGATGTTCCTGTGCCTGGAGCAAATTTTCACATGACAACTGACCCAAAGTGTGACCTAACATTTGCTGTCAGGACTTTCTGAATTTTGTTCTTACTGGGGCTTGGACTCTCCTCCCAGTATTCATTAAGCAGGTTCAGAACCCCACGAACCTTCCTGCCAAATAGCAGTTCAAAGGGAGAAAAACATGTGGAGGCCTGTGGCACCTCCCGCACTGTAAACAGCAGTGAATCTAACCATCATTCCCAATCGTGTTCATCATCACTAATAAACTTACGTATTCATGCATTTTAAAATCTTATTCAGAAGGTTCACTAGACCATCAGTCTGTGGGTGAAACACACTAGCTTGAATAGATTCAGTACCCTGTAATACATAAACCTCTTTTACCGTGCATGACACGATCTCTTTTATGGTACACTGTGAAGGAGCACTGCATTAGGATACCGTGTTGCATAATCCAAAAGAACTAACACAACGCAGTAGTCACAAACATTGTGAAATGTCCCAATGAAGTCAATTCCAATTCACTCAAATAGAAGTGGCACGAGTGGCAAAGACCCCAACGGCACTTTTGGAATGGTTGCTGGGTCAACCCTCTGGCATTTAGGCACATCCCCCTGAATACCCAACCAATAAAACTGGGCCAATATCATTTGCAGTGTTTTGTTATATTCCACATAACGAGTCATGTGGTTGTAATGAACCACCTGGAAAACCATTTCCTAGTGGCTTTTCGGCACCAGCAACTGGTAGTTCTCTTCTTCTGTTTGAGACTCACGCGATATAACTGGTCTCTAATCAATGAAAAGTGCTGGTATGTTTGTACTGTGTCAGGGCACAACAGCTGACCGTCAACTTTAATCATTTGATCAAAGACAGAGGGCAGAGTGTTGTCACGAGACTGCTCGAGTGTGGTGGTCAGTGCAGTGCAGTGCCAAAGATGCCATAGCTACCTCCAGTGACAGCAGGCTCTGCAGCAGCTCAGCATGCCAATCCACAGAGGCCTGCAGCACTCCAGGTGCTGATGATTTGCTGCCACCTGCTCTGCATTCATCACAGCCACTTCAGCTAGGTTTTGCGCAAATGTTAGCGTCTGACATCCTTTTACTGGGGTAAGTTGGAAATCAATGTAGCAGTTGCCCCTGCCACCACGAGTCCTCCCCAGCAAGGATGGGCAAGAATGCTGTGTTTCACACACACAATTTTATTTTACACAGTGCTTTATCACTGATCTTTGCACTCTTTGTGCCTGGCGGTGGAGTGCTCTCTCTCAGGCTCACTGCTCACAGCCCCACACCTACTATCAGAGGAGAGGTTAATTAGTCATGCCCGACAGGTGTGTGGCATGTGAGTCAGCAGCACTAAGCAGAGCCACAAAGACTGCAGTGAGTGAGAAAGTGGAGCTCATAGAAGTGTTTTGCTGCTGTAAATGAAAACACCGTAAACAGTAATGTGTACTGAAAGGAAATTATCTTCTGTGGCAACATCACCAAGTTATATAAATATATGAAAGACCATGGACAGGAACAAGCTTTTTCCTGGAACAAGCAGCAAAAGAAATGAAAGGAGGAAGGAAATCTGTCAGACAGACCCAGATCACCAGCACAGAGACCGAGATCACTGTCAGTCCTTCCAGAGAGGCAAAGAATATCCAGGTAGCTCATATAGTGGTGAAAGTGATGTTCAGTCGTGACTCATGTTGGTTCTTCAGCATTAGTTAATGTTAAGGCGTAAATAATAATCATAGCTGCTCCTTTAGCAGACTGATTACCTATACACTATGTTCAGCCCAGTTAATTGTGTTAAATAAATTATTGTATTGGAACTGAGAAAAATATGCCTCAAAATGTCTGAATATAAAAATCCGTCTGTTTTATTTATATAACACATTTGAAACAGATCTTACCCAAAGAGACCCAGAGACAGGCACATTTACATCATAGGTTTCCAATTTCACAGTAAATGAAAAGCTGAGAGGTGTGTTTTATTATGTTAATTAATTACTGTGGAAAGTAAAAATCACAATTTAGTGGTCATTGACATGTACTCAGAATTTGTAAATTGATGATGATTTATCTCACAAATTAAGACCCGCTGCTCTCCCCTATATACACTGCCTCTATGAGTTAAAAGCATCAGTATCAGTACTTGGTATTGGCAATACTGGCCCTTTATTTACTTGGTATCGGGTCATACCAAAATTTACAGTATCACACACCACTAGTGCCGGTCTCCTCGTCAGGCACTGCTCTCCCAAACACACTGCTTCACCTCTCCCTTCTGCACCTGAGCTCAGATACCACACCCCGCCACCACAATTATTTACATCAGATCCTCACCCGTGTCTGTGTTCATGAAGTTACAGCATCATGCGCAAATGTGTGATCTGCTGTTTCTTTTTTTTTTGTCAGCAGGCAGTGCGAGGCTGCGGGTATTTATTAAATTCAACATTCCATATTATACCATTTTCACATGATTTTTTTTTCAATGAATGAGGTCAGTAGATTTCTGTTCTTTGGATACTGGACTGGAAAGTGAGCTACTGTATAAAGAGCAGGTGGAAACATGTATGAACAGGGTATTTCAGATGTCAGGCTAGGTTTTCCAGAGGTCTGCTTTGTAATACATATAAAAACTATTGATAACATAAGCCAAATAGCATAAACTAGGAGTTAAAAGAGGTGAGGGGAATTGCAGAGCCTCACTAGGTTCCTCACTGCTAGCAATACCTTAGCTTTAGACTAAATTTTATAAAAAAAAATACTCTTGAAGGACAATTATCCATGCTTTTTGTAGAATTGCTGGGTTGAGATATTTCAACTTAATTTTCCCTTTAACATCCTCTACTGCAACTCTGCGTGCACGTGTGTGTCTCCACTGTACAACATCCACCTCACTGACAGAGAGAAGAACCTTTTGTTCCACCTCTACAGTCCCCAATTACAGTAATCTCCTTCCTTCTGCTAATCCTGCAGCACACAACTTTGAAGTGGAGTGCTTCATTGAACATCAAAGTTGTCTTCTCACTCCTCTGCTCACGCCACTCACAGAAACTCTGTAATATAATGGGAGGACAGAGCATTATGTGATGACTTGAGGAAAGCGCATACACACTTTTCCATAGGACTTTATGCATTCAGCAGATTATTACAGGGGAAATCCGCCTAAAGCTAAAACAAAGTTGCTGCAGGCTGGTGACACTTTGCACTGAAGTCAGACAATCACAGAGAAATTCAAAGAAAGAGTGCAACTGCAGTTTAGTGAACGATACAGTAGGTCAGTAACCTTGTGCTTTGGTATAGCACTGTGAAGCAGAGGGCTAAACTGCTATGTAATGTTTATTTAATGGCTTTATTGTAGCTTCATTTTTTTAGGTAGCAACATATAAATTTGCTAGCTAACAAGACAGAACATGTAATTAGCTTTTGAACTCCCAGAGATAGATCTCTCAATTTTGACTCTCTAATGACAGTATATTCTTATTAGATGCTTTAGTGATCCTACAGGATGTGTGAAGTGTCTAAGTTTAGCTTTATTTAATAATATTTATCTTTAAGGGTGGCTGTGGCTCAGGAGGTAGAGCAGGTGTTCTTCTAATCGGAAGGTTGGTGGTTTGATCCCTGGCTGCTCTAGTTTGCATGTCAAAGTGTCCTTGGGCAAGATACTGAACCCCAAGTTGCTCTCCGATACATCCATGTTAGGTAGAAAGCATTTAGGTGTTGAAAGAAGTGCTTGCATGAATGAGGAATGTGATATAAAGTGCTTCGAGTGCTCAAATAGAGTAGAAAAGTGCCATATAAGAACCAGTCCATTGTAATTTTCTTATATTAAAAAGCATATTACTATAAGAGTTGATGATGTATCTTCTGACAGATGTGAAATCGCTAAAGCATCAGTAAAACTTATTAAATTGATTTTAAGAGTAAAATGATTTCAAAACAAAGCACAATTGTTTTTTTCAGGCTTCAGGATAAATTAGGCCAGAGCATGAACAGTAGACTATATATTAAAGATGAACATAGTGTAACAGCAAGTCGTATTATTCATCAGAAAATCCCTTAGACAAAAAATTACAAACATAGTGGAAAGGTCTAGTTTAGTGCCTTGAATCAGCAGAGAAGAGGCAAGTGGTTATAGATGCCTGTATCAGAACGGCATTAATCAATTGAAACAATAATTTATATATGTATATATACTATATATATATATATATGTGTGTACACACACACAAACCCACACGTACATGGATGACATCAAGCTGTATGCCAGGATTGAATGAGATATTGATTCACTGATCCAGATCACATGGATCTACATCAATGACATTGCAATGTCATTTGGACTGGAGAAGTGTAGTCAGATGGTAACAAAGTGAGGGAAGGTAGTCAGAACTGAGGGCATTGCACTGCCAGAACATTGCAGACACCGAAGACGGCTAAAAGTACCTTGGAATCCCACAGGCAAATGGGAACCGTGAAGAGGCTGCTAGGAAAGCTGCAACGTCCAAGTACCTGCAGAGAGTCAGCTGATTGTGAAGAACACGATCCAGGCTATCAACACCTATGCCCTGCCAGTTGTCAGATACTCTGCTGGGATAATAAGCTGGCAAAAGGAGGAAATAAAAACCACTGATGTCAAGACAAGAACGCTCCTTACCATGCAGGGAGGGTTTCACCCTAAATCCAGCACCCTGCGACTGAATGCTAAGTGGAAGGAAGGAGGCCGAGGACTAGTGATGTTGGCCTGGTACACAGTCATGTGTATACAGAGAGAAGAGAAAGGGGCTCAGCACATAGCCCTGAGGGGCCCAAGTGCTGAGAGACAGGGTGGTGGAGTGATGGGGTCCCATCCTGACTGACTGTGGCCGGTCTGTGGAGAAGTCCTGAATCCATGGTGTTGTACTGGAGGCCAAGATTGGACATCTTGGAAAACAGTCTGCTAGGGAGGATGGTATTAAAAGCAGAACAGTAGTTCACAAACAGCAGCCTGGCGTATGATCCTCACTTTTCTAGGTGTAGCAAGGTGGTGTGGAGTGCAGTGCAGATGGCATCATCCGTTGACCTATTTGCCCTATAGGCATACTGGTGAGGATCCAGGCTGTGTGGGAGAGCTGCCTTGATGTGACTCTGTACCAGTTTTTCCAGGCACTTCATGATGACAGGCGTTAGAGCCACCAGCCTGTAGTAATTAAGACAGGTGACTGCAGTGTGCTTAGGGACTGGCACTATAGACTAGACTTCCAGCGAGAGTGAGACAAAAGTGGATTCACCAGATTCAACAAACTGCAAACTTTAATCACAAAAAACCATTTTTAGAGAATTATTTTTTAATGGCAAGAAACTATTTGTTATTTAAGACTTTAAGTACTTAAGTCTCAAACTGCTCTCTCCTCTTCTCCAGATGTCACATGTGAGCATGTAACATAAAGAAGTGGGGTATGAAATTACTCTTTACTTTAATTCATCCACCTCCACTGATCATTGCATTGAGTTGGTTTTAGATCAGTAAATGTGAAAATCCTTTTCTGCTGCACCCCTGTATAGGTGAGGCTGTCAGAATTGATTGATTGTTCTACCTGTAAGTTCATTTAACACAGGCTTTACTGGGTAATCAATTGAATCATTTGGGAAAAATAAAACGCTTTCAACACTTAATAGAAGCACATTTTATTCTTCAGACAGTACATATAATTCTTTACCATTAAGCAACTCTTTTTTTTTAATGGATTTTGCTTTTGAAGATTCCTATGTGTAAGAGAGGATGTTGTGGGGATTTCTAATATAAGCATTATGATGCACTTTTCTTTTTTCATCAGTTTATAGGCTCCTAACGTCAAGCTTGATATGCGAAAGTTCTGACACTGACCTGCATTTGGTAAGTATCCTCATTTACCAGGAACTTGGAAAACAAAGCATATTTAATATGGATTAAAATGTTTAATAAATCATTTGATCAGTCTAGCAGTACAGTTTCAGCATTTCTGTTCTCTCTCTCTCTTTCTCCATCTCTTTTAGCTGCTGAGAGAACAATGTCATTCGTGATCAATTCACAAGTGGAAACCTCCCCGCTCATTATTCCAGACATTCAATTCCCCAGCAACATTTTAACCAGGGGATCCTAAGGCACTCACTACTAAAGGGCGGTGGTAAAGAGAGATCCTGATTAGATGCCCCGACCACCTCAGCTTGTTCTGGCTCCATTTGACACAGAAGAGCAGTGACTCTACTGTGAGATCTGAGCTCTTCACCCTTTCTCTAAGCTCAGCACAGCCACTCAACAGAGGAACTCATTTCAGCCAAGGCCAAATCAGCATGACACTATTACAGTGTAACTGTTGGCATGTTAGCTATGCAGAGAACTACGGATTCTGTAAATATACAATGGATACAGTTCTAAAAAAAAAAATTAAACACTGTTTAATCAGAGCTTCAAGTCAATTTAACTTCTGGGATATTGATCTTTTCAGTTCAGTAGCAGAGGGGGTTGTTAATCAGTTTCAGCTGTTTTGCTGTTAATGAAATTAATAACAGGTGCACTAGAGGGGCAACAATGAGACAACCCCCAAAACAGGAATGGTTTTACAGGTGGAGGCCATGCATATTTTTTCCTCCCCATCTTGTCTGACTGTTTTTCCACTGGTTTTGCATTTGGCTAGGGTCAGTGTCACTACTGGTAGCATGAGGCAATATCTGGACCCTACAGAGGCTGCACAGATAGTCCAACTCCTCCAGGATGGCATATCAATACGTGCCGTTGCTAGAAGGTTTGCTGTGTCTCCCAGCACAGTCTCAAGAGCATAGAGGAGATTCCAAGAGACAGGAAGTTACTCTAGGAGAGCTGGACAGAGCCATAGAAGGTCCTTAACCCATTAGCAGGAGTGGTATCTGGTCTTTTGTGCAAGGAGGAACAGTATGAGCAC